>OY856410.1:1390393862-1390666362 GCA_963693085.1 Alisma plantago-aquatica
AGACTGCCACTTACCAGACAATACCAACTGCAGGCTCTACTCCTACTCCTACTGTAGAGGTTGGGATTAATCTTGTAGAACCACCACCTAGCACATCCGTTGTAAGTATTTTTATGACATAGTAACTAGTTTTTTAATTCAAGATGATATGTTTTCAAGATGATATGTATATATGAAACTGTAGTCGTTTCGAAAAAAGATGATATGTATATATGTATATAACATTCTTTACACAAAAATTTGTAGGGGTTGAAGCCATGCCGTCTAAAAAGTAATGAATATGTCGTTGCAGAGGCGTCGACTTACCCATCCCTACCAGGGGACGTGTTTCACGGGTCTCGATTACCAGTTGGTTGGATTCGTGTGAGCCCGGTACATATATTGCAAGGATGGGAGGATCTTCCATTGCCATATGCCCACCCAGATTGTGAAACGCTTGGTGAGGCAGAAGGCGGAGTGATATTGTGGCGAAAAGCGGATGTCCTCTTTACTGAAACTGTATGATAAATTTACATTACGTTAAATTGTTAGTGTGTGTATATGATGTCAGTTGATCTGAAATTATATATATATATACAGGTTAAAAAGAAGACACCCACAGCATCTAGGCCTCCACGTCCACCTCCTGCATTACCCAGTTGGGTTCCACAGGACCTGTCCCGTTAGGTCCTAACTGTAGGGGTATGGCAGTATGGTTAGGCGAACATGATATAAATTGCCCTATAAGTGTTTCTTTAGATCCAGATTCTGTAGGTCAGCCATACGAAAGCAAACTATTTATACAAGATATTTTGGAGTTGTTTCGATATGATTGGCTAAATACATCTGTGATAGAGCTATGGATAAGGTGAGATCTTTATACATCCATATACCTTGTGTATGATCCGGTGATCTGGTTTCTTATTTATTAATGCATGTGTAATTAATACATATTTTGCAGCTACTTAGACAAGATATGTGCAGATTTTGGATTCGAACATGTAGGATTTTTTATTCCATCTTTGATTAGTCTAGTAGCTAAAGACACTACGTCAGTTCAACAATACTGCTGTGAGGCTTTTAAAAATTTTGCTCCAAATAAGAAGATGGTGATAATGGCTCCATTCAATGTAGAGTAAGTTTACTTTGCTTATTATAATTTGGACTTAAGAAAATTACATTTTTATTGTGGATTTTGAGTTATTAATTTTTAACTTTTTTACCTCTAGTGGTAGGCATTGGGAGTTACTGGATATTGTCCCCGAGACGTTCACTGTCTATTATCTTGATCCTAAGGGGAGTAAATTGAATACAAGATTTGGACACATAATGAAAATGGCATTATTCCGGTGAGAAATATTTCATTTTCATATCCGTTAACATATGTTATTACATTACTATTTAATTGCAATGTTCTGTGTTACATTAACATGTAGGGGTTTTTATGAGTTCAAAAAGGCTGGAGGAAAGGTCCCCACGAAAAAGAACCATCCAATAATTTGGAAGAACGTGAAAGTAAGTTCCCGACTGCAATATATGTATATATTATTTATGTGAACAATGCTTATTTAGTTGTATTTTTTAATATTTTGTATGTTTGAATTTATAGTGTGCTACACAAGACAACGTATGGGCATGTGGATACTATGTGATGCGATATATGCACATGATTATCAAACATGCCGCACTGGACATCGATTGTATTGCTCAGGTATTATATAGTCTCATTAGATAATATGAAATGTATGAATCTTATTTATAGCTCATTAATTATATATATACATCATTCTCTTTATAGGTGTTTAAAGCTGACCCCACTACAGAAACGGACTTACCAGATGTACATGCTCCCTATACGATGGGAGAATTAAATGAAGTAAGAGATTTTAAATAGTGGGGGTTTTAAAATATAATTGGGATGTTGATAGCGAATAATGACTAAAGAATGATATTTTGTAAATGAATTTCTGAATTATAATATATGTGTGAATGTTTCTACATGTCTGGATGTTTCTACATGTGTTTGAGTGAAAATGAATGAAAGTGTTGGTTGCTATATGAATGTTTCTACATGTGTGAATGTGAATGAATGGAACTACATATTGCTAGCTACATGAATGTTTCTAAATGTGTGAAAATAAAATGGAACTGCAGGTTGCATTGCTAAATGCATGTGTGAATATTTTTGTTGTTAAATTTGTAGGGTTGTGGCCTATTGTTGGCTGATATCAATGGATGTCGTAAAACCTGCAGTTAACTGCAGGTTTCTCATTCTACGACCAGCCACAGCAGGTCTGCAGACTGACAGAAAAAAAAACAAAACAATAGGCGTCGATTATTTGTATAACACCAACACACAAAGTTATAGTGTCAGTTTTATATAAATAACCGACGCCTGTTTCCTGTGGCGCGAAGGTATATGGCATCGGGTTCTTATATAATAACCGACGCTGATAGTGTCCAAGATGGTGCCCTTTCTGTGGCGTGAAGGTATATGGTGTCGGTTTCTTATCTAATAATTGACGCCTATACCTTCGCGCCACAGGAAACAGGCGCAATTTTGGTGGCACGTGAAGAGTTTGGGCGTCAGTTCCGTAATGGTTGAGCTTTTAGTGTCGCCCACATAGGTTTCTCTTAGAAAGCGACACTAAAGGCCTTAAATAATCGACACTAAAGGTAGGTTTTGTACTAGTAGGCCAAAGAGCTAGGCAAATGGCTGAAGATCAACGTCAAGTTGCGCTAGTAATGGAGAGGGTCAATGCCGCCATAGCCGCCCAAAGAGAACAACTCATTGCTGACACCCGTGCTCAAATTCAAGCGGAGATTCGAGCGGAAGAACAAGCCTGCATCCGAGCTAAAAACGAAGCAGCTAACCAAGCTGCCCAGTTAAAACTAAGGAACAAGCAATTGAGGGACTATGCTGTCCCAAGAACTATGAAGACAATCATCCAGTTCGGCCTCCAATCATCAACATACCCAACTTCGAAATCTAGAAACAATGGATTCATGTCATGCAGGGCATCTCATTCTCTGGAGGTTCTGGAGAAGACTGGATGGATCACTTGAAGAGGTTGAAAGCACTTTGCCGACTTGTACCGCAAGCTGGAGATGCTTTTGATGCGATAATGCTACATCTTTTCCACTTCACTCTGTCTGGAAGAGCTTTGAGTTGGTACAATTCGCTTGATAGGGAGCCCATCATCACCACCTGGGCACCCTTGGAAGAAAAATTCCTAGAGAAGTTTTTCCCCCCTTCGTTAACTTACGAAATCATGGGGCAGATCAATCACTTTTCCCAACTTCCTAGAGAATCATTTGCAGAAGCTTGGGAAAGGTTCAAGGAGCTTCTAAGAAAGTGTCCTCATCACGACATCTCCCAAAATTAATTAATAGAAACATTCTATAGGGGAGTGAGTGATGACATCAAGCAATTTCTGGATTCCTCATCTGGAGGAAATTTTATGAGAAAGAACTACGAGGATGCGTGGAAAATCGTCACACTTGGAGCTGAGAATCAATCCAATTGAGGACGATCATCTGGCAAGGGAGTCCTCAAAGTCAATAAAGCTGAGGAATCAATGGAAATGAAGGCTATTGCTGAAGCCTTAAAGACCATAGGTCATAAACAGTAGGCTCTTGAAACTTCACTTGGAGAATATGATAAGAAGAAAAATCCTCAAGTCCAACAGGTTAAATCTGCCACAGGGACCTATGAAGCATGTCACGCATCCGATCACCCAACTCTGTCATGCGTCTGCTTTACAATGTGATGATGGATATGCACCCACCACAACAGTAGTACGAGCCAATCATTGAACAACCTGATGAGCAAATGCCAGAACAAGTTAATCCTATTCACTCCATTCTTGGACAAGTTTACTATAATCCTAATCAACCAAGAAACCACCCAGGATTTCAATACGGGAACCCTACAGGGACCGCCAACCCGCAACACTAGGCACAAGGCGGATCCTCCAATAGGTTACCACCTGGATTCCAAAGTAACCTTAACCAAAATCAAGGGAACCTCAGAAACAACTTCCCCAAGATCCAATTACTCTAGAAATCCATCCAACTACTATCAGTATAACAATCCTCCTCTTCACCCGCAATTGCACCCCCAGTTGCAGCAACCTTAGCTAGCACCACCTCCGCAACCATCGCATGCAGGTCAACAACAATTTACTCAGAAAAATGCCACCTCCCAGTCAACTGATGAAATGACTTTGATAAGGCAGATGCTACAGTCCCAACAAACCATGCTCGCTAATCAACAAGCTCAGCAAAAGGCAGTAGAGGCTCAACTAGCACAAATTGCTGCGCAACTGAAGCCTCCAGCAGGCACTTTTGCAGCACAACCTGAGTCGAACCCTAGACACGACCAGAATAGACCTAAGCAGTTGAATGTCATTACTACAAGATCCAGACACACCCTCCACGAAACTATGAGAATCGCTCTTGATGATGATGATACGCCTGTCCTTATGCCGAATACAAGCCCGAACCTAGAAACTAAGAAGACTGCAGATAACGCGAGAGGCGAAGAAGAAGAGCAAGCTTCCAAAGAGCCAGAAATTCCACAGTATAAACCAAGGATACCATACCCAGGAAGATTGAGAGAGACTAAAATGGACACTAGGTTCAAAAGATTGAAGGAGGCGATGACGAAACTCTATATCGACATTCCGCTCCTTGATGCTCTCTCTGAAGTACCAGCTTGCGCTAAGTATCTAAAAACTCTATTATCAGGTAAATACATCACTGAAGAGCAGGAGACTGTTAAACTAGCTCAAACTACTTCCGATATCATCCTTAATAAGATGCCAAAGAAAAAGAAGGACCCAGGTTCCTTCGGGATTCAATGTTGTATTGGAAATGCCTCAAGAAAAAAGGGATTAGCTGACTTAGGGGCTAGCATATCAATTATGCCCTATTCCATGTGTAAACGATTAGGTTTCACTTACTTGCTGCCCACAACGATGACAATTCAGTTAGCTGATTCCACTATAACTGCACCTCTAGGAATTATCGAAGATATTCCAGTCAGGATAGGCAAAGATGCCTAAGTCTCGTGCGATTTTGTCATCATGGATATTAAGGAGGATCTGAGATACCCCATAATTTTTGGCAGACCTTTCCTTGCCATAGCCAGGGCCATTATAGATGTTGAAGCTGGCACGATCATTCTAAGACTCGGAAAAGAAGCAATTCAATTCCGAGTTCTCAACAGCATGAAAGGTCCCAGCATTCAAGAGGAGGTCTTTCTCTTAGATGCTATACATCAAATGTCCCAATTAGAAATATCTGAGCCAGCTGATGAGTTAGAGAATGTTCTAACCAACCCAGAAGTCAAATTTTCTACAAATTTGCAACAATGTTTACAACACTTAGAGAAAGCTGATGAAGCACCAACAGCCACATTTGAGGAGCTCAAATCTGTCACTATTCTAAAAGCTATAGAAACACCCAAGGCTCCTCAGATGAAGACTCTACCCATGGGACTTAAACACGTCTTTTTAGATGAGGAAAAAATATGTCCGGTTATTATCAGTTCCACCCTGACCGAAAATCAGGAAGAAAGGCTTCTTGTTGAGCTAAAGAAACACAAGAAAGCCATTGGGTACAGAATAACTGACCTGACGGGCATAAATCCAGCCTTATGCATGCATAGACTGCCAATGGTCGAAGAATTCAAGCAATCAAGAGAACACCAAAGGAAGCTGAACCCCAATCTACAGGAAGTAGTTCGCCTTGAAGTCCTTAAACTGCTGAAAGCCAATATAATTTACCCAATTTTAGATTCCCAATGGGTCAGCCCCGTCCATGTGGTCCCCAAGAAGGGAGGAACCACTGTCGTGCTAAATGAAAAGAATGAGTTAGTACCGATAAGGACTGTGACGGGGTGTAGGATGTGTATCAACTATAGGAAACTTAACAAATCAACGCAAAAAGATCACTACCCTCTACCCTTTCTCGACGAAGTCCTAGAATGCTTAGCCCATCAGAAATACTTCTACTATCTAGATGGTTACTCCGGGTTCTACCAAATCCCCATACACCTGGAAGACCAAGAGGAAACTACCTTTACCTGCCCCTTTGGAACCTATGCTTTTAGAAGAATGACATTCGGGTTGTGCAACACACCCGCTACGTTCCAAAGGTGTATGTCTGCCATTTTTGCAGGATTAACCGAATCTATAATGGAGATATTCATGGATGATTTTTCAGTTTATGGGGATTCCTTCGATAACTGCCTAATCAACCTTGGACAAGTCTTACAACGATGCGAGGAGATGAACCTCATCCTGAATTGGAAAAAATGCCATTTTATGGTAACTGAAGGTGTCGTCCTCAGGCATAGAGTGAGCGACAGAGGGATTGAGGTCGATAAGGCAAAAATCGATGTTATATCGAAGTTGTCGCCACCAAAAGATATAAGAGGAGTTCTAGCATTCCTTGGTCATACTGGGTTCTATATAAGATTTATTAAAGATTTCTCAAAAATAGCAAAACCCATGACCCAACTTCTGACCAAAGACAACGAGTTCAATTTTAATCAACAATGTCTACAAAGTTTCTCAACTCTGAAAAATGCTTTAATCTCTGCACCCATACTAAGATCCCCAGATTGGTCACAACCTTTTGAAATCATGTGTGACGCCAGCGATTACGCCATAGGGGCCGTATTAGGACAAAGAATCGACAAGAAACCTTATGTAATCTACTACACATCTAAAACGCTCGATGAAGAACAGAAGAACTACACTACTACAGAGAAAGAGTTCTTAGCGGTCATCTATGCGTTCAAAAAATTCCACTCCTACTTGATTGGATCCAAGGTCTACACTGACCACTCCGCCATACGATACCTAATTCAAAAGCAAGATGCAAAACCCAGAATTATCCGCTGGGTGTTGATGCTTCAGGAATTTGATTTGGAAATCAAAGACAAAAATGGAGTGGAAAACATCGTAGCCGACCATCTCAGTCGTATTGAAGTAAAAAATGAAGATAAAGTCCCTATCCGAGACTCTCTTCCAGATGACCAACTAATGAAGATTACCAATGGATTCCCCTAGTATGCCGACATTGTTAATTATCTGGCTACAGGAATCATTCATCCTTCCGCCTCCCATCACGACAGGAGGAAATTCCTCCACGATGCAAAGCAATTCTATTGGGATGAACCCTACCTTTTTCGCCTTTGCGCATACGGACTTTGTCGTCGTTGCTTACCCGAAGAAGAGATTACCCCCGTCCTAGAACATTGCCATTCTGGCCCCACTGGGGGGCACATGAGTGCGAAGAAAACTGCTATGAAGGTTTTGCAATCAGGCTTCTTTTGGCCAACCATAGCAAAAGATTCTCATGATTTTATAAAATCTTGCAACAAATGTCAATTTTCTAGCAGCATATCTAAAAGGAATGAAATGCCACTTGCAATGTGGCAAGAGATCGAACTTTTCGACGTGTGGGGGATAGATTACATGGGCCCCTTTCCTTCTTCATATGGTTTCTCCTACATTCTGGTTGTAGTAGATTATGTCTCGAAATGGGTCGAAGCTATACCCACAGTATCCAGCGATTCCAAACCAGTCATCAAAATGTTTAAAGATATCATCTTTCCCAGATTTGGAGTCCCCCAAACTGTCATATCTGATGGCGGGACTCATTTTCTGGAACGAAGCTTTGAAGCCCTTTTAAAGAAATACGGAGTTAACCACAAAGTTGCCACGCCTTACCATCCACATACCAGTGGTCAGGTTGAAGTTTCAAATAGACAACTAAAGGTGATCTTAGAAAAAACAGTCAATAGACATTGCACTGACTGGTCTACCAAGCTTCCTGATGCCCTTTGGGCTTACCGAATAGCTTATAAAATGCCAATCGGGACAACCCCGTTCTGTTTGGTATACAGGAAGTCTTGTCACCTTCTAGTGGAACTGGAACACAAGGCTTGGTGGGCCATCAAACAGCTGAATTTTGATTGTAAAAGTGCCGGAGAAAACAGACAACTCCAACTTCAAGAGCTAGAGGAACTCCGAATGACCGCTTATCATATTGCCAGGATTTATAAAGAGCAAACCAAAATGCGGCACGACAATCATCTAAAAATAAAAGACATCACCATCGGTGACAAAGTACTCCTTTTCAACTCCAAGCTCAAAATGTTCCCCGGAAAACACCGCACAAAGTGATCCGGGCCTTTCACCATCAAACATATATACCCGACTGGAGCTGTCATAATTGTTGACGACAATGGAGGAGAAAGGACAGTCAATGGACATCAATTGAAAAAATACTAGACTCTAGCAGATAAAATGCCGAGACAAACTATTGAGATCAGAGATGCCACAACATCATCATAACATCATCGACACCTCGTCGAGCCAGCGACGTAAAACCCAGGCGCTACTTGGGAGGCAACCCAAGATCTGATCTTCTTCTTTTATCTTCTGCTCTTTTAAGTTACCTTAGGTTTATTTTCCGAAAATATAAAAATTGATATAACCAAAACAAATATAAAAATATAAAAAAATCAAAATAACCTTAACCCTCGCGCGAACAATCTTTCCTGTTCCTTCTCTTCTCCCATTCTCGCGCAACCTGCAATGCCGGTTCCCTTCGCTGACCGTCCTTCCCAGTTCCGTGTGTCCTCACGGTAGTTGCACCCTGGTTATCAATGCTCTCGCCGTTGTTTTCTCCACCCGCAGCAACAAGGTAGGCGCACCACCTTCACCGACGCCGGCAGCACCGCCGTGAATCCCTGTTCTATCAAACCGTCGTCTTCTTCGATTGCCAACGTTTTCGACGCCTCCGCGGTTTCTTTTTTCTACCACTTCTATCGCCACCTTCATCCTTATCGCCGCCATCTTTTCTTTCGCCACCGGTTCTGCCTCTCTCCCGTCCGCTGCGCCCCCGACATTTCAGCTTCGAAACGGTCTTGAAACTGTTTGGAGCCAAACGGTCTTGAAACTGGTTGGAGCCAAACGGTCTTGAAACCGTTTGGAGCCAAACGGTCTTGAAACCGTTTGGTCCTTCAAAACTGCATACACTTCATTCAAACATAATAAAACATATAAACACATACAATCTATATTAAACTTGTTACTCTAACACATGACTTTCCATTTTCAGAAATGGCTTCACCAGCAAAGCAACCAACTGGAAACGAAGATGCCCCTTTCTGGACTGACGAGCAACTCCGGGAGGACCTTGCCAAACTCCAGAAGGTGGTTGACACCTTCCACGAAACCAGAAAGATTCCACCAAAGGTTAACATCATAAAATTCATGTGTGAAATCAACCGCATAAACAAATGTCTAGCTGAGGCACCGGAAGAAGAAATCGAAGAAATCTCTTCCAGCGATGAGGGCTCAGAATATGAGCCGACTCCTGAGGCGGAATCCCCCACCACAAAGAGCAAAGGGAAAAGGATGGCCCAAGAAGCCACCACAACTCAGCAACCAAAGAAGCGGGCAAGGAAGTAGGTTCATCCTGTCACTGCAAGGGAGCAAACCCTGGCAGGAAACATTCCACCAACCACCACCTCCGTTGCCGCTCCCGCCATCATCATTGTTCCTTCTTTCCCTCCCATCACCACTACAGCACCACCACCAGAAAACCTCTACATACACACCCTTCCCTCCATCGACAAAACCCTAAAACCTACAAAGTACGTCTGCTCCAGCGTACTGCTTAAGATGGGGATCTATGACAGAATTCTCACCATGCTAGACAATGTCAATCTTTCAAGGCTGTGTTTAGTACCTGAGATCTCCTACACTAAACCTACAACTGAATTCATCACCTATCTTAATAAAGAACTTGTCGACATTATGGATAGATCAAGGGATGGAGGTGACCGTAGGCTGGTCACCCAACTCTTCGGCAGCAAGGTTGTCATAACAGAAAATATGATGAATGAAATCTTTATAGACAACCAGGAGCAGCTCAAGAAAGCCAAAGCTGTTGGAACAGAGAATACTAGTTTCAACAGACATAACTTTTGGAAATCCCTGACAGGGATCCCCGCCTACGAGGCAAAGACATGCAAGGCCTCAAACATACAATCTGGATTTGTGCGCACTTTACATAAAATTCTCACAGGCACACTCTTCCCCAGGACAGAAGGAGGGAATGTCATAATCTCGGATCTCAATGTTCTCTGGTCAATTCTACATCCTAAAAAACGAACAAACTTTGAAAAACTCCTACATCATCAAAGACAAGGATGCAAAGTTATTTTACATTTTCTGCCCTACAGTCAAATCCTCTAGAACCCTGCTACCGCTCCCGGAGCTTGCAGATTATGACAAGGAAAAGCTTCTCTTCACTGATGAGGAGCTTACAAAACTCATAGCTTCGGTCAAAGTACCACCGAAAAGAGTAAAGGCAGGGAAGACAGAACTGAGCATAACCGCCCTGCCAGCTAGGGTAACAAAAATTCCTGTGAAACGACCCTCTACAAGACTTTCGCAGAAACAACAGTTGTCGGGGACACCAACATCTAAACCGCATCCTGAAGCAGAAAACCCCCTACCCAAAGAACAAATCACCACCTCATCTCTTGACTCCTTCATTATGAGTCTCAATGCTGAACTTACAACAACCACCTCACCACCCTCCACCTTCCCACAATCCACCACTCTTCCATCTTCCTCCACAACTACACCACCACCTACATTCTCCACTTCACCCATTTTCTCTTCGGGCATCCCCTTCTCCACCCCTACGCCCGACTTCACCACCTTCACCTCCATCCCCGCAGTCTTTTCCCCACCACTATCAATCCCACCATTTCCACCAGCAACATCACCACCTTTCCCATCCACCACCACCCCAATACCGTTGGTGACACCATCTATAGTCACCACGCAGTTCGCAGAACCATCAACATTGTCTTTTCCGCAGGACACTACACCCTTCCCATCCAGACCCCAACCATCCCACCCTTCCATAACTGGGGTCCCTTTTACTATTGTCGGTGAGGAATTCAGACGTCAGTTTGACACCATCCGAAACCTCCTCACTGACCCTTCTAGCATAATACACTCCATTTTTTCTTGTGTGTAGGGACTATCTAAGCAGGTAGCCAAGATCGACGAATAGAACCGCACCTTGCCAAGCATCCTCCAAGGTCTTCAGCAACGACAAGATGTAGTGGCCAGGCAAGTTAATCACATCGACAGCCACTTCAACAACTTGCCCGAGCTGATCCTTGGAGTAAAAAGCCAGCAAGAAGCGATGGCCAAGAAAGTCGATCAGATCTCTATGCAAACTCAACCTTTGCCTGAGACCCTCCATGAGTTCAAGCAACAACAAAATGCTCTTAGCACACACTTGGATACCATCAGCAACACTCTCGCCCAACTCAACAATCCCCAAGAGGAGTCGACAAACAATGCAATCCAACAATTACAAGATACAGTAACAGATCTTACACCGTGACTCCTCCCTTCCGAGGGCCGATATAAAGATCTCAAGGAAACACACGACGCACTACTCGAAACACACGAGCATGTGCAAGTGGCGTTTGACGAGTTACAAACTATCCATCGGCAATGCAAAAAGACAGCACACAAGAAGCTAACAGACAAAGCAGCAGCTGAAAAAGAAGGCTATAATGAAGACGAAGATGACTCTGACTCCTCAGCTGATTCTAACGACGATACCACCTCCTCAGATGACAAATTTGATGCCCCAGACAATGTTGGGGAGGGCCCAAGCCAAGGAGCAGAACCTTCTCAGAAAGGATATGACAAAGACCACCACGAAGGTGGACATCATCCCAAGTCCCCCACCCACAACGAAAATGTAAATATATCATATGGGGACCAATTCCTCGATTACTCTGCCTTGGGATCTATAGGGGAGTCAGCAAAAGATGCGGCCTTTGCTGCGTTCCACCAATGTATTTTGGGAACCAGCACAAGCCCACCAATAACAACCACTCAATCTTTTTCCGCACCTTACCAATCGGTGCCCTTTCCCCTAGAACAGGAAGAATCAGAACGAGTATGTTTAGATACAAGATGAAGAACTCGATTCTGCTTCTGATTCAGATGAAGATCTGCAAGGCTATATAGAAGTTTTGGAACAGCCTTCTTCACCCCCTCCGCAGGAGCTTCCCCCGCCACCACCTCTACCGCATAAGATGCACGATTTAGATATGGCGGCCATCTCAACACTAGATGCTCAGGACATCTTTATCTTGAACACTATTGTTGACGATGCTAAAGAGGGGGGAGAAATCATCTACCACAATACAAAGACTAAGCGCAAGTTGACACACGAAGATTTCCACAACATCCTGCGACCACGGTCAACGATGCCAATGGCAATCTTCCATGTCCTACTTGCCAACTGCATAAAAGTTTACAGAATCTCAAAGAGGCAGCAACCAGTTTTTAATGCCTCACCTGCTCTATCTATAGGCTTGTTATATAAAGACATACGAGCAAAGTCAATAGAGCGGTTGCGTGGTGGTTTAGCACGGAGGGCACGATATCTTACCATGCCATTTCAAGTTTTCTATCACTGGCTATTTATGATTGTGGACACCGAGGTTCGTGACGCCAAGGTGTATAATTTTTGCGCCGCTGAGCTACCATCCAGAACAATAAATTTTGTTGGAGAAGAAGCAGGATAGGCAAGCTGTATACCTTTCTGGCTTCTTAAGCTAATTTGGGCTGCACGCCCGTCCCTAGGTAAGGACTGGAGCCAACCCTGGTTCCAAATAACTAACCCAAAAGTCCAAGCTACTAAGGGATCTGGGGACTGCGCTTTTTGCACTATCCATCACATTCAAGCGCTAAACCAAGAAATCCCCTTCACCGAGCTAATCACCGAAGATTTCCACTCCCTGCGCGGGTGTTACGCCATGGAGCTTATTTTTGATAGACGGTTCTTCAAGGACCCGATAATGGCACCAAATGACATCCCCCGTTACCTCTTTTCAGCAGTCCAACGTCCGCAAAGGCGACCTTTCAGACATACTTTGCAAGAATTGGAGAAAAACAAACAGTCAGCAATAGTCCCCGAGTAGAGAAAAGGGGACCCTTCCAACTTTGATCTGGCACAGGACAAAGGGGACATAGATCTTTTGTCAGGGGCACCCATCATGAGATCCTCATCACAAATGATGCCCTTATCCACCATCGAACCAACCTTCCCAGATTTCAAACTTTGTGCTTGCAAAAGTCTCTCCGACAATGAACTTCGTCTCATCATGTCAAGGCTTTACGCCGAGAAAGATGACCTCATTTTCAGGTCTGGAGACATTCTGGTCATGGCGGATGCACTACGAGAAACTGTACAACTAAAAGGTTCTCTCTCCATAAGCTTAATGGCCGCTTATCAATTCCTTCTCGGACAGAATTACCCTACAACATATATGGCATCCCCCTACATGAAGGACGATTTATTAAAGCTAAAGAACTTCGGAACAACTGAAGCTCTAATTTCCTTCCTACAACATACAACACTGAAGCTTATCATGCTCCCCTTCCTTTACCATGAGCACTGGATGCTTCTGGCTACAATCCTACCTGAAGGAACAACTACCATCTACAACAGTTTCGAGAGCCAATTCAATCCCCGACAGAAGAATTATGTAGTGACACCAAAGACGCCCACAGAGGTAGTGGCGAAGGAATGTGCAGACAGACTAATCGATTTGTTAAGTCTGCACACAAGGGCATACAACAAAGAACACTTCCACCGCCCATCCTTCAACCACAAATGTCCCCAACAAATTCGGGAATCAAACGACTGCGGCTTCCACATCCTCTACTGGATGTACACCATCATGGCCCTTCAAAAACCAAAGGATATGACAGACGTAGATTACCACGCCCTCCACGGAAAGTTTGCAGCTACTCTACTCCAAGCACCAAAAGCAAACTCAGGATCAACAGAAGCCTGACGCCCTTGTCTTTGTACTTCTCCATCTATCACTTTGACACTCGGAGGACAGAGTGAGTGATAAGTTAGGGGGGGAGTACATTAGATAAGGGCGAGGTATCATTTCTATATCCTTCCTTCTCCACCTTCTCTTTCAATTATGTACAAAAATTTTCTTAGTTTCCCTTACACATTTAGTTTTTGTTTTAAATAAATCGTCCAATAATAATTTTTGTGGAATAAAGTCATCTCCCGCCAACTTTAGAATCAAGTCAGTCTTCAAAAATAATAACAAGAATAGCACTTAGACATATAATGGCGACTTAATAATGTCTCTCCACTTTTGATCTTCATGCTTTTGTTTCACTTCTACATCTGACTCTCCACAGGTCAATATCAAGGCCGAAATAAGCCAAGCTCTCAAGGATGAGAGGGGCATCAGGAGACATCCAAATCAAGAAGTCTCGCAAGTGGACCATCACAAAAAGAAACCAAATAAGTGCATGTTGAAATACTCTAAGAACATCTTTCCTCTCTTCAAATAAAAGAGGCTTGGCCGCCCAAAATAAATCCCCTAAAAACCCCAAATCCTAAGCTTGTGAGTCTATGAATAAAAGACAGAGAGTTGAATAAAACTATGAGAGTTGTGCCATAAATAAGGATTCATATAAAGAACTGATGAAGGTCTCACCCGGCCGGTACATTCAGCTGCCCTCACAAAGGCAGATGTGTCGTTCCCGGTAGTGGAACCCTAAGGTATCTTAATATATGTAAGGCTTATAAAGGACTCAGCTGGCCAGTCCATTCAGCTGCCCTCACAAAGGCAGATGTGTCGTGCCCAATAGTGAACTCATAAAAGCATAGACAACCCCTGCCCCACTTGAAGGGGGAGTTACACATAAAGCCTTCATCCAACCCTCATACACACTCTAGCTTCTAGTAGGTTTTTCAGAGAGGTATAAAGTTGATTAGAGTCAACAACATGCACAGAATAAAAAGTGGTCCCAATGCAGGCTACGAGATACGGAAGAAACCTGAGACCCAAGCAACTCTCAATACCTGAAAGAGTCAAGGCAAGCAATAAGACCTGATACGACCTTAGCAGAGCTCGGGTTTATAATTGAAGCAAGAATATGGAATTTTTAACTAAATAAAATCACCTCGCCATTACATGCCTCAACTCTATCTAACTTGAGGACAAGCTAGACTCTAAGTTAGGGGGGTGATAACCTCCAATTTTTTGATGTTATCTTAGTAATTTTCTTCAGTGTTCCACACTCTTTTCGGATAAATTAGATAGAATCCCTAACTATCCTCTCTTATTGCAATTATATAGTTAGATTAACTTTTCTCCTTTTTACCTACAGAAAAAGACACAAAAAAATTCACAAAAGACTCAATCGGTCTCAAGACCGCATGGACTCACACGGTCCCAAGACCGCATGAAGCCAAACCGTCTCAAGACCACATGGAGTCACACGGTCCCAAGACCGCATGAAGCCAAACAGTCCCAAGACCGCATGGAGTCACACGGTCCCAAGACCGCATGAAGCCAAATGGTCCCAAGACCGCATGGAGTCACACGGTCCCAAGACCGCATGAAGCCAAACGGTCCCAAGACTGCATGGAGTCACATGGTCCCAAGACCGCATGAAGCCAAACGGTCCCAAGACCGCATGGAGTCACACGGTCCCAAGACCGCATGAAGACAACTGGTCCCAAGACCACATGAAGCCAAACGGTCTTGGGGTCCAAACGGTGTCAGAGTCCAAACGATTTCAGAGTCCAAACGGTCTTGGGGTCCAAACGGTTTCAGAGTCCAAACGGTCTCGGGGTCCAAACGGTTTCAGAGTCCAAACGGTGGACCCAAAACTGTCCAAACCGTTTGGACTTCACTTGAGGCCTATAAATAAGACCCAAGGGGTCCTCCCAAAGACATTAAGTTTCAGATGCCCAGAGGCTGCCTCCATCACTCCAGAGCTATTCCAACTTCTGTCCTCCACCTGAAGGCTGCCGGTCTGAGATCCACATTCCATATTGAAGCTTCTTTCTCTCTCTTTTCCAAAGAAGGTGGGAAGAGGAGACCTCGTCATCGAGCAACCTGTGAAGCTTGATGATCGTCACTCTCTCTCTAAGGGGTTGACTTTCCTCTCTCCTTTGTGGGGATGATGCTCTCTCTCTCTTCTCGCCTCCTTCTTTGTCCTAGCTATGAGCGAGTAGTCTCTTTCACTATGGTGCAGGGAGTAGCCCCTCTACCCATGCTTTCATTTCATGTAATGTAATCCATAGTTTGCAATATAGAGTTACTTCCTTTACAGTTCAACATCAATCGTTTAATGAATGCTTGTTGCTTGATCACCAACTTGTGTTATCTTTTATCTTTTAGTATGAATTGTCTATGTTTGTACTATTAGATTCGAAACTCATTTGAATGTTGGTTCTTGGTGCATGTATCCACCATGCACGTGTTTCGGTATCTAGGAGTGCTTTCAAGAAGTGGAGTAAACTCACTTCCAAATGTTGTACTTTCATACTATGAAATGGAATCAGTTGACGTATGAAAGTACAACTTTGGTAAGTCGAGGAACACACTTTGCAAAGGGAATGATGCAAAGTAGGTGACCATTCGTTTGGGGATGGCTGGCATTGCATCATTCCCACACTTCTTGTAGTTAGTTCTCTGAAAGGAAACTAAATCTACAAAGATACTAACTGTTTAGACTCTTTTTGCAGGTTGTGTTTTATGTTGCATGTTTGGATCCATGTGTAGTGGTGGTGAAAGCCGATCACATCCTAGTGGTTCCTTATCATTGTTTAACATCCTTAAATTTTCTTGATTAACTTTACTTGCTCTTAGTCTAAAAACAACCAAACCAACCTTTTGATTTAAACACCAACTATTGAGAGATTAAGTGAAATTCCAACATTTTCCATCTTGTTGCTCCCAACAAGACCGTTGTCCCGAGGATTCGACCCTTAACTATACTACGATAAGACTTCCACGTATCATAGCATACGTGGGTGGAGTTATCGATCTAGTATAAGCAAGGCTAAACTTAAAGATTTACCATCTTTAGGATTTTTAGTGGTGCACGTAATTCCACGTAAGTGGAAGCTCCATCAACCCTTTAGCATGCCATGAGTTAAGGAGTGGGCTACTTACGGGTAGTGCCATGTGACTCAACCCTAGAAAGCAGTTCACCTATGAGTGGGACCATGAGGGGTTTAATGGGGATCTACTGTAAGGAAAGTAGCATCCAGGTCCATTGCAGGGACAACGTAGAGGATAGGGAATGCATAGATCGTGCAATTATATTTAAAATGTAAACTTGTTTATTAAATGGTAATTGGCTACAATACATTGTTATGAATAATTGCACGATTATTGTTTCCTCCACATACCAGCTTCGGCTGACCGATGTTTTGTTTGTCGGTGTTTTAGGTACAAGCCAAAAAGGACAAATAGTAAATCGTCATATTGTGAAATACATGAAGTAAAATACAAGGAGGATTAAACAGAGTAGAATCCATAAGTGGATAGAAGTTTAGAGATCCAAGTTTTCAAAAAGGTATGTAAAAGTTAATTTTTTTTTCTTACAACTTTCCAGTGTAGTCTGTTAAAATTTAATAATTGTTCTTGGTTAAATGCCGAACCTTTGATCCAGAAATTATGGGTACGGCTTTGACCTCTCGGTCTCCCTTAATTGGGGGTTACCGGAAGGTGGGGTCGTAACACAAGTGGTGTTTGTTGTAGGAGAAGAAGTCGAAGGCATTGTTGTCAGGGTATACGACATTGCACTTGGTAGCTATGATGCCTAGTTGTCAGCGTGGTCATCACAAGAAAGAAGGAGGAGGATGGGTCGCAATACTGATGGGAGATGGGTTCTGTGATCCTTCCAAAGGTAGTATCAGATCTGAAGGTACTGAAGACTTGTGGATTGATGGTCTCAAGCAGCCATGGGAGTCCACACAGTGCACCGACAGTAGGCGGCTGTGAGTTTTGGTCTGTTGTAGGTTGTTGAGAACGAAGGTAGAGCTATGGATGGCTGTAGTTAGTCCTTGAGATATTGGCAGTATGAATGATGAAGTAGGGATGGATCTTTGTCGATCATTGTCCCTAAAGTAACCTCTGTTGCGCTCGTACAGTTGTAGATGGAGATCAAGCACATGACGTCAGTTGTCAAATTGGTGGGGTGTTAGGATCTCTCATGGCTTGGGAAAGGAGGTGGCAGTGGTTGTGGTTGTAAAGAAAGAAGGGGGCACTGTCTTCCAAATCCTTATCTGATTAGTGAATGACAGGCAACCAATCTTCTTGGTCCTTGGCCATCAGGTGCAAGCGGCTGTCGGATGGGTGCAGGTTAAGGGAACATTGGATTCAGGAAACAAAGGCGAAAAAGCTCTGACCTTCCATCGAGCCTTGTCACTAGGTGGAAAATTGGCATTGATGATGACCACTCTTGGTCTGGTTGTGTTGA
This sequence comes from Alisma plantago-aquatica, assembly GCA_963693085.1. Taxonomy (NCBI): domain Eukaryota; kingdom Viridiplantae; phylum Streptophyta; class Magnoliopsida; order Alismatales; family Alismataceae; genus Alisma; species Alisma plantago-aquatica. The sequence goes on from OY856410.1 coordinate 1,390,412,222, forward strand.
TGAGCTATAGACAACAAGAGGACTAGGGTTTTAAAGGTGTCCGAGATGGATAGGAGAGGATAAATAGAAAAGTGGAGAGGGTAAGATCAAAGTGGGGACGATAAAAATGGCCACTAGCACAACCGTTACGGCAGCCGCACCGAGCGCCAGGGTTTGTGGCACCAAGGGAGAGGCAATAAAGTGGAAGAATAAGAAGAGAAGATTGAAAACGATTGTTCGGTTCATCAGAAGGTCTCGTGAGCACAAAACGTGCAACTAGAGAGGGACCACGAGACCAAGGAAGGAAAGGGAGGCGTTACCGGAAAGAAAATAAATGGAATATAGTTAATTGACTAAATTGATGGAGTGGATTAATTAAGTTAATTTAATGAATTATTTTCTCTCGTAGAATAAATTGAAAGAGTAAATGGTGTCCAATTAATTGGAGAATTTATATCAATGCTAATTGAGGTAGGAATAACCCAAATTTTAACATCTATTTTATGTTTAGAAAAAGGTTTGGTCATTCATCTCATAATTTGTAATTTATACACAATTAATGTGTTTCTTAATCAATTCCATATATAATTTTCTATTTTTTAATGTTTCTTTTTGTCAAATTGATTTAGAATTATTTTAGAGATCTGATCAAGGTTCAAAATAATTATTGAAAAATTTATACAATTAACACTTATTTCCACATTATTACTCATTTCTTGTCCCAAAAGCCTTAAAAACTCTAAACTAACATTATCCACTAATTATCTCTCATTAATGTTCATTCTGCATTATTAGACTCTAATTAACACAATAGTTGAGTTATTTGTGCAAAAACCCATTCATTGAAATGAATGTGGGTCAAATGTAATTCAAACCAATGAGTATTGCTCAATTTCAAGATTGATGCCAAAGGTGATAGAAAAGATAGGTAAATTTAGGAAAAAGGACAAAATGAATATGAAGGAAATAAAATCTTGAAAATGGTTGAAATAGCAAATTAACCCAAGATTTAGTATGTTACAACACTCCACCCCTTAAAGAGGATTTCATCCCCGAAATCTCAACAAGAGGGATGGGTGAGTACGTAACATCCCAACATTAAGCAACTAGGTGGTTACCTCTAATCTATGATACTTCACATGCTCTACTCATAAGTCAGGTTTTACTAAGGTTTCCACTTTTCATATTACTTTTTATCAAATATAACACAATCAAAAATTTTGTCTTATCAACATTATCTCCATTGTGAAATTACATCATCTTCATTATTATATTACTTGTGTCATGTTATGCTCACATTGGTAAAAAGAATTATATCTCAACATTATGTACAAATCATCTGTGTTTCTCATTACTAATTAAGAATTGTAAGCACAATTAGGGTTTACTAAACCATCTCAATATTTATTAACATGTTAGATCACAATCCTTAATCACTTTAATTTATTCTCCATTATCCTTATATTACCATCATATAGAATTATTATAGATTATTTTGTACAAAACAGATAATATTTTCCAACCAGTTATTAAGTCTAAATAATGTCACATTAATTTCTTACAGCTATATTACACATTGTCACATCGTTTCATACCACGTAAATGACATCATTAATCATTTTCTCCTTTTTACACTTCATATTATCACATTAGGCATTTGGAATTATTGTAGACTTAATATGTAAATCCAATTATTCCTTATCACATTTGAGTCCTTATATGTATTTTAGTGAATAAGGTGGAACACATTGCATATTAATGAATTGTTTCATATTCCAAGTTATGATTAGGTGATTATAATCCATTTGTATGTGATGACACTTAATGTCACTAATGTATCATGAAGGCATTAAGGATACATATGTATATATGTTAAGGTTATATGATTACATCTTAGGGTTTAGGTCAACATGACCATTATATGTTATGCATTCTTAGAATGTATTAGTTCCATATATCATATCATTAGGGTGACATGGTCAATATTATGGGCATTCACAATTATTGAGTTACTCATATTACGTATTTGTTGGGGTTCAAACACATGAACTATTTATTAAATGACTTAATATATATTCATTTGTATATAAACAAATAAGTTAAATTATAATTGTAATTTGTTTGGTCAATACTAATCATACAAGATCACTAACTAGTCGAAGTAATTAGTGTTTCCAAATTTTAGAGTAGCTAGATTTCAATGTATTGCAGGACTCCATTCCTTTAAAAGGATTTTGTCCTTGAAATCAACAATTCCAAAATCTATCAAGGTACTATTACTAGTGCTTCTCCACTTAAAAGGTTTGACCTACTAAGTCAAACTAAACTAGAGGTAAAAGTGTGAGTCTAATCAAATCATGTATAAGACCCAACACTTAATTGTTTTACTAATCACTATTACTAAACTTCAAAGTCTAATATAGGGTAGACTACCCCTAAACTTGGAAATCTAAGACTGATATAAGGAACTTATTGGGTCATAAGGTGATTTTATTTGGTTAACCAAATCATCATATTAGGTTCCTAAGAATACTCAACATTGAGGTAATTTCCTAAAGGTATACAATTCAAACAATCAATATCAGCTCAGGTCAGGCCGATGCCATATGGATCCGGAAGTCCTCGTAAACCAAGCTAGTGGCGCGGAGGAAAATATTACCAGCCCCTAGACCCTGACCCTTTCTAGGCACCCTTGCTTTCAACTTATCTCCTAGTAGCTACCTAAGAGGATAATCACCTTAAAGTTGACTAAGGATATTTCTATGTTGAACTCTTATAGTCCTAAATCAACCTTTTACCATATATCAATTCTAAGGTGAACTAAAGGGAAAGTATATGAGGTAAGGGTTTCCAACTAAGGAGACAAATTGAAATAGTCAAGACTCTGACTACCATTGACTTTGATACCATGCTGTAAAGAAGTGAAATCACCACTCCACTAAGAATGGTAAACAAAATCCAATCAATAGTAGCAAAAGTTAAATTTTTGACTATATTCAATTTAATAAAGAGTACATCAAACTTTTCCCGATAAGGGTGTACATGATATATAGAAAAATAGGATCTAAGTAGAGGAAAACTCAACTCCATCAATATGTCTCTAACAAAATAATTTAACAACTGAGTCCATGAAGGAAGGATGAACACCTTCTCCTAGTCTTAGGCTTGTTCACCAAACTCCTGTTGTGCACTCAGATCCTAAACATGGGTGGTTGGGATCACCCAGCAAGAGGAGATAAAAGTATGTGTCAAATAAAGGAATAAGGACAAACATAAAGTAATGTATTGTATGATAAAGAACTTCTACGCTAAGAGGGTCAAAAGTATGAGGCAAGTAAATAAATAAGAATTCTGCCAAATCAAGTAATAATAAAGTTTCATGCATGATTTAATATGACTACATTAAGACAATATAGGGTTGAGGCACCTACTTAACCTCAACCTCTGGGTGAGGGAGAGTAACACATTCCCAAGCACCCTAATATATATAAAATGGGGAGAGTGGTCACATTCCCCAGGGAAAAATAACACATGCCCACTATGGGTGGTTTGTACTCATGTACACTACATTAGTTAACTAGTCATTTACATCATCATGCTAAAATAGTTCAATGTCAGATTTAAGAAATTGTTAACTTTTGCAAGTGGGGTCCAAGATCCTTGTATAATTGAAATGAAATAACAAGAATTATTGAAACTAAGGTATAGAATCATGCCTCATTGGAAAAAATAGGCTTGGATAATAATATGCTCAACTTAGGGTTAGAAGGCACATACCAAAATAGGGTTTCACATACCTCTTTTCATTCATAAGGGTTAACTTTAATAGTATACTTTGGTCCACAAAGTCATCTTTTCATCCTAGAAATGCATTATGTATGTTAGCCATGTCAAGGTGAACATATTCATTTCTATTATACTTTTGTATTATTCTTACCCAATTCCCGATCATCTAATGACATGTTAGGGTTTATGATTTTAATCTTTGTGGAGAGAATATGTGATGTGTTATATATCATTCTTAATTCTAATTACCCAACTTTAGTCATATGAGTCTATGTAACTCATATATATATATATATATATATATATATATATATATATATATATATATATATATTTATATATATATATATGGATAATAATATGTACTCTTCCAATTTAGGTTTAATGAAGTCATTCTCTTCTCTATAATGTGAATCCGTAATATTCCTAACATCATGCTTACCATGTATATTGGTGGGCATGCACATTTCATTACCTAGTTGTTGTGCATGCCATGAGTAAGAGTATGAAATTTGTATACACCTAAAAAGTAGTTTTTGATATATCCCAACCAATAAGTCACTCATAGTCGTGTTACTAGTAATGCATTCCTATATATATTTCAAGTTCCATTGGTTCAATTTAGATGAGAGTGTTTCCTAGATTCAAATGTATTTCTAGTTATCCTATAATGCACCTTTATATGGTTTCTAATGTAAAGGATACATTAAAGCAAGGATACACTCACTAATGATTCTTAGGGCTTGGTAAAGTATACAATCAACAATTAGATTGATTCATTGATCATTTTGGATATCAATCTACTAGGGTTTTATATAATATATGTTGGGTTTTGCATGGTCATAGTAGGTAGCGGAAACAAAAATTTTACATGACCATAAATCCATAACCAACAGATCACATCAATATCTATGTAATGGGAAGTGTGATATACCTGTCCTGAGGCTTGCTCAATGACTATACCTCACAACAAGTGCAGTCTTCAACCACCAGTCTTCGACGACGTCTATGTGACTCTTGGTCTTGACCCAGACTGCGGTTGACTGTCATCATCCGGAGTGGCAGAACTCCCCTGCCTCTATAGATAGTCCAAACGGACTACCGGGAACTCTAGTCGCCCTGAAGAACAGACTAGAAGGAGTCATCCCCTTCTGTTGTCGTACTAGTCACCAATACGCTTTCTCACAATCAGTTGCTTTTCTACAATTGTCTTTCCCTCGTTGTTCCTCCCTGGACGGGTAGAACTTGCTTGGGCTCTCCCGTTTACCACAACCAAAGAGTAAGACAACTTTGTAGAGAAAATGATGTTCTGAATTGTGTCTCTGGAGAAGCCCCATGTACCCCTCTATTTATAGTAGAGGGCAGGGTCAAGGTTCCTAGTATGTGCGAGAGTAGTAGGGTTTAAAATTTCCATGAATAATTAGCACTGCGACAGGAAAACCGGTGGTTTCATAATAGAAATTGTTGTTTGGCAAGGTGAACCGATCAGTTTGGAGTGTGAGCCAATCGGTTCACCTAGTGAATCGGTCAATTCACTTCCCAGACCTGCCTGTAATTGACTTTCCTTATTTGATTCTAATTAACGCAAAGATTAATTCTTGTCCCAATCGAATTGAACAAGTGAAATGAAAAACTTTTCTCACAAATTAGGAAAGCCCAACTTTGCTCATTTGGTCCATTTGAAACAATCGGTTCACCAGAGTGAACTGTTTGTCTCACTAACCATGAGTCGATCAGTTCACCCAGTCAACCGATCGGTTGGTGGTCCAGATTGTGCAGAACATAGTCAATTTAGTTCTCAATCAATCTGACACTCTAATCACTTGGCTCAACACTCGAACTTGATGATTCTGAGTCAAGTCTATTGATTGAATGATTAATTGAGTACCTAAGCACTTTTGTAATCAATCTAAACATCATTCATGGATAAACTCCTCTTCCAAGTTAATCCTTTGTGTGTGACCCTATAGGTCCCATTTCACATTGACACTGAATGTCCATAACTAGCTTATGACATCTCAAGCAAAGAGCGGTACCTAGTTACACATGAGGGCTACCCAAGTGATAAGTAAAGTTGGAGAACAACTTTCAATCTTATAGTCTATTATTAATGTTCTAGTGAACGTATTATTCCTTTGTCTCTGATATCATGAACGAACTCAAGGCATGGAGTTGTCTTCCTTTCAACATTCATTCATGTTTCTTGAACTAGAGTAGATTGTCTGAGATATGTGTGACATGAATATCATATATTGATTCACATGTGCATGTGACATGAATATCATATATTGGACATGATACTCCCATAGAAGGGACAAATCCCATATCTATCACTCACAATCTATCTCATGCGTCAAAGCCACCCTATCATCATTGTTATAACAACCCATGTTTCAGGAATGCATTTGATGATGTCAAAGTGTACCCAATCACATTCGACGAGTCTAGTGATTTTAGGTCTAAGAATCACAATCACCACCATCACTATGAGAGATGATTCTGACTACCATGTCATGGTTCCATGTGTAACTCTGATGGTGGGTCTGTCTGATACACTATTTTCTAACATGTATCTATGTGCATGGTTTGATATCATATATCATGACAAATGAGAAACTGTCATCAACCAACGCACACTCTAGTCTTCATGTGTCATTGTTCTCTATCAACCTTCCACAATGACATCGAACTAGGAACATAACAAGAATGTACATACTCTTAGCATCCGTATGATCCAGTGATTGAAAAAGCAGCTGCTGAAGCGGCCTAGCCGATTTACCGCTGCAATATAGCCGAAGGTGGAGAAAAAGCGTTTCACTATGTAGTGGGCGCTTTGGGCCGCTTTAGCGGGTTCTGGGCCGCTTTAGCGGGTTCTGGGCTGCTTTAGCGGGTTCTGGGCCGCTGTAGCGGGCTCCACTGTAGCAGCTATAACGGGCACTTGGTGTTGATATTATTGATATTTACTCTTCATTTCGCCTAACAACGTGACTCCTCGATACTCTTAGACTCCTTTTCCCAGTTGGAACCATGCGCAGCTGCAACCGCTGCCCTAGCCATGGTTCCCGATGAGGAGAGTACTCTCCTCAGCTCCTTCTATGGAACTGGGCTTTCCCACATGGTTTCTCTACAAAGCAAACAAGCATTGGATGGCGCTTAGTCCCCTATCGGAGACAACCAAGTATAACGGCACCAATGGCCTGCTTCTTATTCGACAGCTTCCAAGGAGGCCACCAAGTACAATGGCGTCAAGAGAGACAAGCCTCCTCTGGTGTACGGTGCCAAGTCTTTCTTCTACGGAATTCCTAGTTCTTCATGGTAGCGCCAAGAGCCGTAGGCTGTTCTTCACCAGAGTCCACTCATAGCTGGAGATCAACAAGTAAGTAATCCTCCCTGCTATTGGAAACATCTTCTCTACGTCTCTATTTTTCTTTTCAATTTCATTAGCAATCGTACTTCCCCTTCTCCCTTATGCTTTCTCCCTGTTCCCTAGTCATACCCCCCTTTTTCCCTCTTCCCTTTGACAAAGTCCCTTAAACTTTTTTGTGCTATACATTCTCTTTTCCATATTCCTTTCTCCCTATTCCCGTAGCCGCTTCCTTGTTGTTATGTCTTGGTTCTCCTTGTTCCCCTTTAGTAATGTAGAACTTCCTACTGTAATTACCATGTACATGCTACAATATACATTATATTTGCTTTCAATGTAGACAATATACAAGATAATGAGATAATGTCATTTGGATTTAATCTTTAGGCTGTTATTTAATTGTATACAAAGTGCAAACATGAATTATGGATATGATCCATCTATTTTTAATTGCATGTTGCGAAATTTTCCCTATAATATGATGTTGTAGTAGTTCCCTGCATATGAGTTACTTCTTGTATTTGCAATTGTATTATCCTATTAGTTAATAATCAGTGAAATATTTTTATTGTTGATACTATCAAAAATATTTACGACATGAATCTATTTACAGACCCTAATTCTAATGTTTGTTCCTATAGATCCCTAAAAAGGAGGTGCACATTAGTTATATGAGAAGCCCACTCATTCCTTTTTAGATCATTAGATCTAAGGCCTCAAGACCTAGGATGTTTCAACCTCCCCCATTTATACTCTTAACATCGTCATCAAGGATCAACTATATGGCTTGATAATATTTCCTCATTTTAGTGCCAGAATGGCCCAAGGACACCCAACTCTCGATCATATAATACCAGTTCTAGGGTGCTATATCACCATGGACAACCCTTTCCAACAATCTGGACCACACGACTCAAGACTGGTATGCCACATGCCCATGCGCGTCCTAACTACTAGAGGTGTTTTGGCTCAAATACCATTTTGAAATTCCCAAGCCCACTACTCGAAGATCTAGTAGAGTTTCAAGAATTATGACTGGCCCCACAGAACACCTCTAGCCTTAACTGTGTGTTTTGTCCTTACACACAAGTGTGGATCAACTTCCTGATTCGGCACCCATCCTAGTACTACTCTAAGATGAACATCAATAACCATGAAGTTCTTAGTTGTTGTCTCCCTAAAAAGGAAGTGCACCTTGGTGATATGAGTAGTCCAATAATTCCTTTTAAGATCATTACATTAGAGGCCGCAATACATGAGGCATTACATGTTATGATTGAAATGCCAGATGGTGAGGAAGTAGAGATCAAGGTTTTGTACAATGCACTTCCTGATATATGTGATGCTTGCAAGGTGTTTAGGCACCTTCCTAACACTACAATGGGGAGTGTTTCATCAACCTAGAGAATCTTTTTGTGAGGGGATAGGAGAGAAGCAGAAGACCTATAGGTAGATATAACAAGTAGGTCAATCGGCATTCTATGTAGGGTGTTTCAAAGGTTGCCAATATGAACAAGTATGTAGACACCATGACCACACCTATTGTTACGGATACCTCTAAGGTTTGGGTACCTCCTATAGGAATCATTCATAAGGAGAGTGGTGAATAAGTAGTAGTGGTAAATGATGAGCATATGTATTCTACACCTATTATGAATGTAAGGGTGGATCCAAAGTTGTTGGTGGTGATTTGCAAGGAGGGTGAAATTGATGAAAACTTGATTACAAAATCTCTTAAAACTAGAAACTAAATTAAAATTCATGAGAACCTGGACCCATATGACCTATTTGATGATTTGTCTAGGACTACTCTTGGAGGGAACAACTATAACACAACTTCCAGTATGAGAGAGAGGCACACGTCTCTGAGGTTGACTACCCCTGGAAATCATTGATGACTATCCTCACATGGAATGTAAGGGGTGCTTCCCACTCCAAGAGGTAGACGAGGATGAGGAAGATTATCCAAGAGGTGCATGTGATACTCATTTTTAGTATGAAGATGAGGATTAAAAGATTATATGCTTCTAAGATACCTAGTCTCATTCCTGAGGGATGGCAGTATGTTTTTAATTTGTAGCATTTATATGGAGAATGGATTGTGATGGGTTGAAATAGAGATATTTGGGACGTCTAGAGAATACATACAACTGACCAAGTTATGGTTGCAAGCTATATTAATAATGAAGGTTTTCACTATGTTGTCTATAGACTCCATGGCCATAACGATGAAGGGTATCTACATAGCTACTAGGAGGTCATCAGGATCTCGACACAATAACAACTCCCTCATGTAATTATTAGATATTTCAACCATGTGCAAAAGACAGTGAGAAGTTTGAAGGGAAAATTGTTCTTGATTTTTTCCTTGGTCACTTCAATGAGACGGTGGATTCTATGAACCTATTGAACACAATATGGTAGGTGGTGTCACTACCTAGCATAATAGAACAAGCCCTGACCATTACATCTCTAGTAACCCAAATCAGGGGCTGGTAAATGTTGTTTGGATGGGATGCTTTCTAGAGGCCAAGGTTTCTTAGGTGAGCACCCTAATAGTGATCACGTGTGGATGGTGGTTCTGTTGACTGAAAGTCCTTTCGTAAAAAAATTGTGTAGGTTTCTCAGTTTCTAGATCGACTGGCTAAGGTTTGATGATGTTGTGGAGAGGGCATGGTCGAACTCGGTGGTGAGCATTCCCATCTTCATCATCTTAGAGAAAATTAACATGACAAATATCACATTCAAGAAATGGTCTCATGATTTGATTAACCTACCCAACCTAGTCAAAGGAACTTATGATGCCTTCCACACATCTATAGAGGATCTTTGCCTCCATCCTAGAGACCTAATAAAGATGAAGGTTGAAGAGGACGTTGCCAATAGGTTACTGTAGTTGGAGAAGGAATATGAATTCTACTTATGAAAAAGAGGTAGACTCAAGTGGATTAGAGACAAATATTATAATACAAAAATATACCACAACTCTACTAACAAAAATCACATGCAGCATTGTATCCACACCCTCCATAAACCTAATTGGTCTTCCACTGGGGTATTAGGAGGTTGCATTGGAGGTGATCAATTTCTTCCTAATTTTTACAACAACACATCGGTCTCCCAACCTTGCATTCTCCCTATGAGAAATCTCACAAACATGATGAATCACGCCTATGTGGTCTAGAGTCTGATCAAGAAATCAAAGACATGACATTCTCCATCAAGGTGTTGATGTCTCCTGGCCCGAATGGTTCCAACAATAGCTTTATAGATAATTGAGAAATTATAATATATGATGTATGTTGTGTAGTCAGGTGGTTCCTTGTTACTGGGTCCATGGTAAGACTACCAAATCATGCCTTCCTACACCTCATTTTAAAGAAGCTTGTAAGACCCCTGACCTAGATTTCAGGCTAACCTTGTTTTCTTTGCTTGATAAAATGCTTATAAACTTAATCTAATCTCTCTAGATGCTTTAATAACATCATGCTTATGTTTTCAGTTTGGTCCAGTTTGATTGATGTTTGAGCAATCGTTGCAATATGTGTGCTAGTTTTGGACATGTTTGCAAATTACCCATGTTGAGAGGTTATCTTGCAATTTGTCACATCTAGAGTTTGCCTTTGATACATTGGAATCATGAGAAATAGGATGGTGCCTTGGAGCACCTTGTTATGCTTTGGTTTGAGGAGGAGAGAGAAGGTGAGATGTTGAGAGATGTTTCTAGGGTTTGCTTGATGCCCTATGTTGATGCTTGACTTTTGTGTTCACCGTTTGATGTTCTTGATTTTCCTTCGACCATCAATATTTTCCTTTGATGATTCTCTACGGCCAAATGAGTTTTTATGTGTGTGGTGGAGTCCCTTCGGTCACTTGGACTCTCACCCTCTCTTTTGGTCTCTTGACCTAGGGTTTCATGTGGTCGCTTGGTTCTTTGCAACCATGAACTTAGTGGTCGCTTATTTCTCTACAAACAAGAACCCTTGAGGTTGCTGTTTTGTCTAGTTTTTCATGACCTATCTTGTATGCATGGTTTTGGTGGTTTCATGTTGATTCTTTGGCTGACATGTGGCACCTATGGGCATGACACATCAACCCTTCCATCTTTGTCATTCTCTCAAGTATATAACATCTCTCCTACACATGTAAGAATCTCTTTTAGCCTTCCTCCTTCTCTCTTCCATCTTGTACTTGGCCCTTGTATGCTTGGTGGTGTGAAGGAGCTCATCCTTGGAGCCTAGTGGCTGAGATCTCTTGCATGTGGTGATCTAAGCTTGGAGAAGCTCTTCCTTAGTGAGCTTTGGTGGTTCCTTGGTCTTTGGTAAGTGCTTTCACCTCTTGATTTTGTTTTCTTTAAAACCCTATCTCTCTTTCTTTTCTCTTAGACAAACTCATGGTTGCCATGGTGGTTCTTGTCTTGAGAAGGAGGTACTCCTACATATGGAGTCGAATCCTTGGCGTACCAAGGTAGTGTTCAAGTTGAGTGGAGAAGCTCCTCTTTTGTACTTTTCAACCTTGAGGTTTTGGGTTCCCTTTTCTGCCCTTTAACCTAGGTTTTTTCTCTTCTCTTTTGAGGTGGTGACTAGCTTAGTCATGGAGGAGATCAAAGATAGGTTTTCTTATTTCTTTGTATCTTCTTTGCTTGGAGGAAGTTGCACCATCATCTAAGGCGGGTTATATAACTCTCTTCCCTCTCTATTATATAACTTTAATGCTACATGAAACTCATTCTAAAATGTAATTCCTTGTTGTTGATAATGATATCCTAATTAGTGTTAAGTTTCTATAATGATCTTTCATGCATTTCCTTCTGTATCTAAACCCATATCATGTGGCCTAACTTTAGTGGAATGTGACGATGGTGGTTAGCATGCAACCAAATCTTGGTTTTGTTGGTCTCAAGTCTTGATTCGGATTCCTTGAAGGAAAAGGAGTTTTGGTTCTATTTTCATGTGTGGATTTTCTTGGATTTTCATTTATCTAGTCAAGGTTATTATGTTGATCACGTGGAATGCTTAATTTTAGGGTTTTAAGCATGACCCTTTCCCTAATGAGCTTGCTTTTTTTAGAGTTCTGTTTTCAAGATGTGGATCTCTATTTTGATGATGTTTTCCTCTCTCTAAAACGTCTTTCGTGTGGTGTATCTTGTTGTGAAGGTTTGGTTTGAATTTGGCCAAATGAAGTGGTTCCTTTGGTATATCTGTATCTTACAATAAGTACACCTAACCTAGCTCACCAAGCCCATCAACCTTCTAGCCATCCCTAAACCTAAAAAAAAATACGAGAAACGGGTCAACACACGAGGGGTTGAGTATGGGTCAGAAAGATACATATATATGTATAAGTGATGCAATGATTTTGAGTCGCATTTATAGACTTGTTTGATAGGTTTTTTATGCATTTATTAGTCATTTTCATGGTTAATGTTGCATAATTCATTCACTTTGGTCTATGCTACTTCTTTATGTCAAATTTCCCCTATTTCAGCATTTTGAGTATTAATTATCAAAAGAATATGTTTTGTGTGGACTTATGTGGTTTCGTGTGTTAATTTTAGGAAAAACAAGTATCTGCTACTGTCGATACCATCGACCATAGGTTGCCAGCCGCAAGGACCAGAACAAGATCGATACTATCGACAGGGATGTCGATGGTATCGAGATACCATCAGGTTGCTGGCTAGGAGTGAGTCGATACTATCGACACAACGGTCGATACTATCAACGGGAGGAGCTGCAGTGACACAAAACGACAAAGCCATCGCTACAGGTACGTCGATACCATCGACCCTCGTCGATGGTATCGAGATGACATTAGGCGCTAAGACGAAACAAAAGAAGATCAATCAATGTCGCGCTAGGTCAATAACATCGACCCGCGTTGATGGTATCGACACCGTCAGATATGAGTTTGATTCAGAATGATCTTAATCGGACGGTTGTGATTAATCGGCGACCTAACTCGGGAAATATACCTAATGACGGAGCCCAAGAAGGGGGAATCATGTCATTAGCCGCTGCACACGTCCCGAGGAGAAGTAGAGAGAAGAACGGAGCCCAGACGCACGCCCCAGTCGATCCGGACTCCGAAGAAGATGATTTCCACCACCGAAAGGTGGGAGAACTCGTATTCCACACCAAGGATCACTTGGATCATCTCTGTTCAGGGGTTTCACCACTCAATCATGTTTTTCTTATGTTTCCCCTTTTCTCTACTATGTTTTGCTCTGAGATGAACATGCGGGGCTAATCCCCTTAGTCTTTAAGACCGGGAGTAGCCCGAGAATTAATTATATGACAATTCTATCATAGTAATTCATATCTTATCTCTTAAATCCGTGGTATAGTTTTGTTTTCTCAATATATTGTTATGCTTGATCACCATAATAATAATCTAATGCCCCTAATTGCTTTGAAAGAAGAATTAATGGTTGAAAAGAGACGGAATTTACATTAATTGACAAATCCCTTGAATAAGGTGGTGTAAGATTAATGGTGGATACCGAGAGATCGTTTTTAATGCACCTAGTTTAGGGTATAGGTTACTACGACGGTGGAACCGATCTAGACATAGGTAGTGAATTGTACCACGATAGTGGGCAATTCTGATTTCAGGCCACTACCCAGATAGAGAGATAAAATTGAGTGATTAGATAGAATTTAAAGCAATGAAAACCCGCGGTGAAACCGCAATCCTAAAGATCTCATTTTGAATTGATTAAACCAAACATTTAATCGATTGCCTTATTTTGTTTTAGTTTTGTTTTCTTTTAATTTTAACAACTCTCAATTATTTAATCGGTCTAGCTGATCATGAGCAGTTAGTAAGAGTCTCTGACAATTTCACATATCCCTGAGTTCGACTCGGGCCTCACAAAGGCCTATATTACTTCGACGCGTTCACTTGCGTTTCTGTGCACGGTAAATTTGCGTCAAGTTTTTGGCGCCGTTGTTGGGGATACGGCAAATTGTCAGCACTACGAGTGATGCAAGCAGCCACTCTAGGCCACATTTCTTTTTATTATTATCATTTCAAAAATTCATAATCTATTTTCTGAATATTTGCAATCGTCAAGAACTGTACTAAATTTAATTTTTCTATTTGCAGGTACTGTGTATGGTGCAGACGCATAGTACAGACTACACGAGGCACGCACCAGAGGTTTCGCTGTCGGGACCGAAAGACGAGGGCGAGTATAATCAAGACCATCTAGAGGATATACTTTCTGAACCCGAACAAGAAGAGATGGAGGAATAACCACAGCCAATATGGGAGAAGATCAAAGCCTCTTCCTCAGTCGCTTCCAAGGGGCCGATCAAGAAGCAGGCGGTTAATATTCCGACATACAAAATTGATCTGGCTTTAATCAACTTGGTGAAGTCTAATGCCTTCCATGGGCTCAAAAATGAAGACCCCGTCGCACACATAAGTCAATTTGTGGAGAATTGTGATATGGTAAAAATCGACAGATTTCCACAAGATGTGCTCTACTTGAAGCTTTTCCCTAGTTCTCTAGTAGGAATTACGCGCGAATGGCTACACAACTTGGACGATGAATATGTGGAGTATTGGGACCACATGGTAGAGGTTTTCTTCGAGAGGTTCTTTCCGCCCGAGAAGACCAATGACATGATCAGGAAGATCCACAACTTCACCCAACAAGCAGAAGAGACCTATTCTGAGACATGGGAAAGGTTTCAGATCATGTTGAGGCGATGCCCGCATCACGGGCTTGATAAGGAGACACATGTCAAGATCTTCTATTTTGCTCTCTCTGAGCATGATAGAAGCAATCTCGATTCAGCCGGCTCAGGATTCTTCTTGAACAACACGGACACCAGGTGCTGGGAAATCTTAAAGAACATGGCCAAGAAGCAATCATGGGGCGAAAGAGGCGTCGTTGAACAGGTTCGAGTGGCAGGTGAATCTAAAGCAATAAAAGAGCTGAATGAGAAGATGGATCTTCTCGCAAAGAAACTGCTTGCAAAGGAGGATACTGAGTGCGAGGATGAGGCTCAAGTCAAATTCATGAGGCAGCAGCAAGGCTACAGGAATTATGACTATTCATGGAGGAAAGACAAGAAGTTCTCCTGGAAGGATCCAAACAACTTCTTGCAGGATCTAGATGCCAAACCCCAGCCAGTAGCGGAGGATAAGAGCACAGAGCTGCTCAATCAAGTGATAAAGCAAAATCAAGAACTCATGACTACTTTCGGCCAGCAAATAAAGCAACAAGGGGAGTTTATGAACCAATTTGGGCAGACACTGTAGATCCATGGGGCTCAAATGAGGACAATAGAGACATCTATGGCACAAATGGCAGCGGAGATAGCCAGTTTGAAGAAGCCGGTGCACCCGGGTTTTCTGGGTAATACTAATGTTCCAGGAGGAAACCAGCAGGAGAAGGCCATCTTGCTAAGAAGTGGCAAGAAAGTGTTAAATCCCAGAGCCGATGAACCAAGCAAACCCCAAGCAGAAATTGAAGGTGAGGCCACTGAGGAGCTGCCCGTACCGGTCACAGAACCAATTGATGACACAACATCAACAGTGGATGCTACTGAAGATCGTATTGCAGAGGAGGAGGAGCCTCAGAAAAGGACACCCTATGTGCCACCGCATCAAAGGGGACAGGCTGTCCCGGTCCCTTATCCAAACAGTGCTAAGGCAAGGAAGGTAGATGCCCAATTCAAAAAGTTTTTAGACAGTTTCAGAAAGCTTTAGTCAACATCCCTCTTTTGGAAGTTATTGAGAAAATCACTTCTTACGGGAAATTTCTGAAAGACATCATCACCAAGAAGAGAAAAATTCCAGATGCAGAGGTTGTTGTGCTTAAGGAGCAGGTGAGTGCCTTCATCATGGGCACATTGCCACCAAAGAGGCAAGATCCGGGTTGTTTCAACATTTCATGTTACATTGGGAAAGTTAAGTTTGGTGATGTGCTATGTGACTCAGGGGCGAGCATTAATTTGATGCCCCTTTCTACATTCAAGAAGTTGGGATGAAAGGAGTCACGGCCAAGTAACATGACAATCCAATTGGCGGACAATTCAGTGGTAAAGCCATATGGGATTTGTGAAGATGTGCTAGTAAAGGTGGATTGATTTGTATTTCCAGCAGATTTTGTCGTCATGGAGATGCAAGATGAACAAGGCAATGAGCTACTACTCGGAAGACCATTCCAAGCTACAACCGACATGATACTCGAGATGGGGAGAGTTCGGTTGACCTTGGGTATAGCCGATGACCGATTTGAGATGGTCATGCCTTCCAGCGCTACTTCACCTAAATCCAAGGAGCAATGCCACATGGTAAAACATTTTGATAATAACATCTCACTTTGTCTAGGGAAGCCATTTCTGGATATGGCTCATGTAATGACCAAGGTGGACAAAGGGACTTTGGCTGTAGACATCATGTAGACCGAAATGGTTTCCCTTTGCAAGGCTGTAGGGTTCCCGAAGGATGAGGATGAGGACACTCCTCCCTCTACGGAGGATGATGCTATAGAAAATTCAATTTTTGATGCATATCTGGAATTACCACTGGAGGCTTGTTTAGTCAATATCACTGATGATTGGATGAGAAGCAAATCACTCAAGGGCCAAGTTTCTTCAGATGTTTCCATGCTTCTATGCGAGGTATTATGAAGATTTAGGTGAAATTCCCCCACCGCTTCAATCATCCTTAATCAGCCCGCTGGAGTTGGAGTTAAAGCCACTGCCACCGCACCTCAAGTACGCCTGTCTAGCTGAGGAAGAAAAGTTTTCGGTGATCATTTCTTCATATCTAAGTGCGGAAGAGGAGGACCAGTTGTTGATAGTGTTGAAGAACCACCGGGGAGAATTTGGGTGGTCTGTTGCAGATATCAAGGAGATTTCCCCTACTTTGTGTCATCATAAGATTCGGATCGAGGAGGGAGCCAAGCCGGTGATTCAACCGCAACGTCGACTGAATCTGAGCATGATGGAGGTTGTGAAGAAGGAGGTGATTAAGCTTTTTTCCGTAGGTATTATCTATGCAATTTCAGACTCGACATGGGTGAGCCCCACGCAGGTAGTCCCTAAGAAGGGGGAATAACTGTTACTCAAAATATTCTAAATGAACCTGTCACCACCCGCTTGGTAACTGGGTGGTGAGTTTGTATAGATTACCGACGTCTTAATGCCGCTACGCTAAAGGATCACTTTCCTCTCCCATTTATTGATTAAATTCTAGAGCGTTTAGCCGGTCGGTCACACTTTTGTTTTTTGGATGGGTATTCGGGTTACAATCAGATTTTGATTGATCCTAAGGACCAAGAGAAGTCTACCTTCACTTTTCCCTATGGAACGTTAGCTTACCACCGCATGCCCTTTGGATTATGCAATGCACCAGTGACTTTTCAGTGTTGTATGCTCGCCATTTTTTCTGATATGGTAGAACGCTGTCTAGAGGTCTTTATGGATGATTTTTTGGTTTATGGTGCTTCTTTTGATGAATGCCTTTATAATTTGGATAAGGTGTTACAACGATGCAAGGACACACATTTGGTCCTCAACTGGGAAAAATGTCATATGATGGTGAGTGAAGGGATAGTGCTAGGACATAAAGTGCCTAGCAAAGGTTTGGAGGTAGATCCGGTAAAAATCGAAGTAATTTCTAAATTGCCCCCACCAAATTCGGTAAAAGGGGTAAGAAGTTTCTTTGGAAACGCCGGATTTTATCGTCGGTTCATAAAAGATTTTTCAAAAATCTCCAAACCTCTATCCGAGCTTCTCAAAAAGGATGCCATTTTTTATTTCAATGACAAATGTTTACACGCGTTCAACGTGTTGAAGGAGAAATTGATTTCCGCACTGGTTGTTCAAACACCGGATTGGACTAAGTCGTTTGAACTCATGTGTGATGCATCTGATTTCGTTGTAGGAGCTGTGTTGGGACAGAGGGTGGACAATTAACCCACCGTGATATTTTATGCCTCTATGACTTTGAATGATGCCCAACTAAATTACATGACTACTGAAAAAGAATTGCTTGTTGTTGTTTTTGCTTTTGAAAATTTCAGCAATATTTAGTTGGATCGAAAGTAGTAGTTTGGACTGATCACACTGCTATTAAATATTTGATGGACAAAAAAGATGCCAAACCTAGATTGATTAGGTGGATCTTGCTCCTACAAGAATTTGATATCGAAATCAAAGACAAGGCGGGGATTGAAAATGTTGTAGCGGATCATTTGTCTAGGTTAGAGAGGGTAGATGAAAAAGATTTACACATACCCATAACTGAGACATTTCCGGATGAACAACTTTTGAAAGTCAATTCTAAAGATCCGTGGTTTTCATATATAGTGAATTATCTTGCTTGCAGGATCATCCCGGAAGATTGGACGTATCAAGAGAAGAAGAAATTTTTCCATTCTCTACGATATTATTTTTGGTATGACCCAATCCTTTTGAAACAATGTAGGGATGGTGTCTTACGCAGGTGTGTACCTGAGGTGGAGTACGAGAGTGTTCTTCGTCATTGCCACACTCTACCTACGGGCGGACACCATGAGAGCTCTCGTACGGCGGCCAAAGTACTGGAAAGTGGCCTATATTGGCCTACCTTGTTTAGAGACGCCTATGAGTTTGTGAGGCAATGTGATTCCTGCCAAAGAGTAGGTAATATTTCAAAGAGACAAGAGATGCCCCTGAATGTTTTCTAAGAGGTTGAGATATTTGATTTATGGGGTATAGATTTCATGGGACCCTTTGTGTCCTCAAATTCGAATTTGTATATCCTTTTGGCTGTTGATTATGTGTCGAAGTGGGTAGAAGCAATACCCACAAGGACTAACGATTCTACTGTAGTGTGTATGTTCGTTAAGGAAAATATATTATGTAGGTTTGGAGTGCCCCGAATGATCATTAGTGATGGAGGTACGCACTTTAGAAACCAAAAGTTCTCAGCACTACTGAAGAAATATGGGGTCAAACATAACATTGGTACCCCGTATCACCCGCAAACTCAAGGACAAGTGGAGGTCTCCAATCATGAAATTAAGAAAATCTTGGAGCGTACGGTGGCTTCCACGAGGAAGAATTGGAGTGCTTTACTACCGGATGCATTGTGGGCATACAGGACGGCATACAAGACACCTATAGGCACCACGCCTTTTAGGTTGGAGTACGGTCGGGCTTGTCACTTACCGGTGGAGTTAGAGCACAAAGCACATTGGGCGCTAAGAAAGCTCAACTTGAGTTATGATGAAGCGGGGAAGAAGAGATTACTTGAATTGAATGAATTGGATGAGCTGCGGATGACTGCATATGAGAACTCTCGGATATACAAGGAGCGCACTAAATTGATCCACGATCGCCACATTCAGATGCGCACCTTCAAGAAGGGAAATTGTGTGCTTTTGTTCAATTTGAGGCTGAAGTAGCATCCCGGGAAGCTAAAATCCTGATGGAGTGGACCATTCACAGTGGAAGAGGTCAAACCGCATGGCGCAATCATGGTGCGCGATGGCGAGACTACATTTTTGGTGAATGGACAGAGGTTGAAGTTGTATTTTGGTGAAGATTACACGAGGAAGGTGAATGAGGTCAAACTCATTTCACTTTCGGATGCATGATGTACTTCAAGTCGTCTAGCCTAAGACGTTAAATAAGGGCGCTTGTTGGGAGGCAACCCAACCATTGGTACTTTAGTTTAGTTCCTTTACTTTCGTACTTTGATTTATTTTAACTTAGTTTTTAGTGTAAAAAAGATACCGTGATCGTTTGCTACATGTGCAGGGCTGAGGTAGAGTCGATACCATCGACCCTTGTGTTGATGGTATCGATCGTGGTACAGGTTGGCGACTGCAGAAATCACACTGCATCGATACTATCGACGGCCTCGTCGATGGTATCGACATACCTACAGGAAGATCGCAAAGTCAAGGTCGATGGTATCGAGATGCCAGTCGATACCATCGATATCTCTGGAGATTTTCAGAACGAATTGTCTTAGTAAAGTCGATACCATCGACGGCCCTGTCGATGCTATCGACACATTCATACACAGTAGGCGGCGGCCGGGCCTCGCGAGGGTTTGCCCTAATCAGAGAGTCGATACTATCAACTCGCGTCGATAGTATCGACACGCCACGTCAACGATCCGCGAGGAAAGATCAACGACGATCGCAGCAACAAGGGAGTCGATCCGCGGGACGGGTCGATACCATCGACTCGCGTCGATAGTATCGATACGTCAGCGATCTGGGACCCGCAATCCAGCCATCGACGACCGTCGATACTCGCAGAGGTTCAGATCGTGCTACCCGGGTCGATACCATCGACCCACGTCGATGGTATCGACGGGCACGCAGCAACGCCGGCCACGGCTATATATGAGGAGGATTTGCGTCAGATGACGTCACAACTCTAGTGCAATTCTCCTTCACTTGTGTCGAGCGTGTTCCAGAGCTATCCAAGCCCGACGACAAGTAACACCGACCAAGTTCTTCATCGAGCGGAGATTCACTTCTCCGATCTTCACTGAGCTCCCTTTCTATTCCTCCTTCTGTTGCAAACATGGTGCATGTCGCTGGTGCAGCGTCTTCACGCGTGAATCCGATGGACATCTCGGAGTTCGTGCCACCTCCTCCCACGTCCGTTTTTTGCCCGCGGCTTGTTCATCCATCCGTGGAGATCAAGAAGATCTACGAGGAGATCTTGAAGAGGAAGATCGAGCCGACCCGATATGTTGTTCGGGATACAATCCTCAACTTAGGGTTCAAAGCCAACCTTGCCTACATTTTGAAGCGTCAGGCACACCACACGGGCGGCCAGTTTGATGAGCTGGAGTACCACGCCGATGGCCAACCGTTCTTCGGCGAGTGGCCTACGTACAAGGAGCTGGTGGCTGAGTTTATGGCGTCGCTGGACGTCTGCGTCGTACCCAATGACGTCATAGCCACGACCGCGAGTGGATCAAGGGCCGGGTGTCTTTCCGGCTGTACAACATTGACTACACCATTAGACTCCGGCAGTTCAACGAGATCTTCAACTGGAACCATTCACGGAGTGACTACCGGCGGCCGGAAAACCGCACCGACTACGACATGATCTTCGCCAAGCTTGTGACAGTGTCACCGGGCAAGTTCGTGAGCTACCATAATGCTGCGGTAGCTGACTTCCAGCATCCCTTCATCCGGATTCTCCACCGGATGCTGAGTTCTACGTTGTTTTCTCGTAGTGATCTGGCGCTCAGCAAGTTTCAGGAGACGGATCTCTTTTTCTTGTATAAACTCCTGAAGCGCCAAGAATGCAACTGGGGAGCTTTCTTCTTACAGCGGGTTTTGGCAGTGAAGAGGAGTACAAGGAAAGCCCCAATTCACTTTTACGGGCTTATCACCAAGCTGGCGCACTACCTCGGGCTGAATTTCGCTACTTTGACCCCGCTCTCCAACAGGAGCAAGGTGAACTTGCAATATCTCCACCGCTCCAACCTCCTTCTTCTTCGAGATGGCTTGGCGTATGCGCACTGCCACATCAACCATGCTTACCAGGAGTGCTCGCTTCCCGATCCAGTCTTCAACATCGACGGGGCGCAACATTTCTGATGGCCTGTCATAGCCATCGCCGACTCCGATGAAGACGGCGAAAACGACGACGACAACAACAACAACGATGAGGCTGAAGAGGAAGAGGAGGCCTACACCCCTCTTCGGGCACGAGTGGCACCACGGAAGCGTCCTCGCATGCATCCGGGTGCATCTTCATCTTCACAGCCTCCGCCGCCACCACTGCCCTCGCAGCCAAGTGAGGATGTCTATTCTATGCAGGGCATGTATGCTATGCTGCAGGACATACAGCAGACGCAGCAGCAGCACATGACGATGGATACTGGTATTCAGGAAACTACAAACCGGATACTGGACAATCAAAGGGCGATGTTTGAGAACGAGCTTCTTCTCCTCGACAACCAACAACAGATACATGATCGGTTGCATAGGATCGAGATGCAATAGGAGCCCTTCTACGACCACTATTAGAGCCAAAATTACTTTGGAGGCTATCCACAACCTGCACCCAGGGCCCAGTTTGATCCGGGCTTCCAGGGGGAGTATCCTTCTTGGGACCCTATGGCTCCACATTACCCGCCTCCACCTACAGAGTAAAGCGGTATCTCTGTTCCAACCTTTAAGATTGCTTTTGACTATGAGGACATAGTCGAATTCAAGCTTAGGGGGGGGGGGTAGTTGGAACAGTTCTATCTTTATTTTCTCTATTTTTAGTTTTATTGTTTGTGTTTCTTGTCATTTGTTTCTTGCAATTTTAGTTTGTTTGTAGGATCCACATTCTATCTAGTGTAATCGTGGATGTCTTAGGTCTTGTGTCATCTCAGTTGCATGTGCATGGGAATTAAGGGAAATTTAAAAAAAATTTGAGTGTTCGCAAGCTTGAGTGTTGTTCAACCTTGATAACTTAACTTAATAAAATGATTGGTTTTATCAACTTTAAAACAGAAAATCACAACTGTACATTCCTAATGATTCATGAAAGTGGACGGAATTTGGTTGTTGAGCCTAAATTGACCAAATGGTAATGAGATTCTAATTTGAAGTAAGAGAGAGAAACCTTTTAACTACTACACAGTTCAGTAGGGAGGGACACATAGTATTTTTCAAAGGTTCAGTCAGCTAGTCTTGTGATCTTTCGACCTCATTGCTTTTCGCAATCCACCATAAGATTTGGAAGTAAAGTACGGTTTTAACCTTTTTGAGTGCATATCATGTAGTTAGGACTTGCATTGCAACTACTTTCATATGTTTTGCATGAAAAATGGAAAAAATAGAATAGTTATACATGCACAATACCCTTAGGTGCATGTCATTTAGTTGCATTCATAACTCTTATGCATAGAGTATATCATGTACCTCATTTCTTCTTTAATGGTGAATTAAATTGTTCCATACCTTCTAAATAGTGAAAATGTTCGAGTTATGCAGAAAGAAAAGTAAGCCTTATAAATTATTCATTGTCAATTATGGATATAAGGGTTTTGAAAAAAAAGGAAATTCTGAAAAAAATGAAATTGGAAAAAAAAGTTATTTAGAAGCAAGTGGAATAAGAAGGAGAAAGGAACATAATCTCACCTGCATATTAAGATGAGTAAGTGCATGATGTAGCTCAGTTAGATATCCATCTCATCTTGAGATTGGATGTTAGTGCATGCATCATTCCACCCAATCTTAGGCATTAGGGCATTTTTCATGTGCATTGGCATCATTTAGGACATCTTTGCTTTCTGCATGTTGAAATTGTATTATACTTCCACTTCTTCCATTAGCCACCCATTTCATCCACCCCTTGCTCGAATTGGTAGGCCACCATGATTTTCTCCTCACTTGTGAATATCAGGAGAATTGCTTCCATGTAGATGGTAGTTAGGGCGAGCAACGTAGTATAGGAGATCACAAGATGCACTAAGTCTGGACCAGCAAATTTTATTATGTTAACTGCCTTATTTGATAGTTTTCATCAGTTTTGAGGTAGACATCTTTATGGATGATTACTGTCGCCTTTAGGGTAATTATCATTCTGTGGATAGCGAGGGCCGGTATGCGAATGTCCGGTGGGAGTCATATGGGATGTTGGTTGTGATGCTTTGTTCTTTAGTTGACTCTGGCAATTCTATTCTAAGGTTTAGTTGCTCGAGGGTGAGCAATGTTCAAGCTTAGGGGATTTTGATGCGATGATTTTGAGTCGCATTTATAGACTTGTTTGATAGGTGTTTTATGCATTTATTAGTCATTTTCATGGTTAATGTTGCATAATTCATTCACTTTGGTCTATGCTACTTCTTTATGTCAAATTTCCCCTATTTCAGCATTTTGAGTATTAATTATCAAAAGAATATGTTTTGTGTAGACTTATGTGGTTTCGTGTGTTAATTTCAGGAAAAACAAGTATCTTCTACTGTCGATACCATCGACCGGACCACAGGTTGCCAGCCGCAAGGACCAGAACAAGATCGATACTATCGATAGGGATGTCGATGGTATCGAGATACCATCAGGTTGTTGGTGAGGAGTGAGTCGATACTATCGACACAACGGTCGATACTATCGACGGGAGGAGCTGCAGCGACACAAAATGACAAAGTTGTCGCTACAGGTTCGTCGATACCATCGACCCTCGTCGATGGTATCGAGATGACATCAGGCGCTAAGACGAAACAAAAGAAGAACAATCGATGCCACGCTAGGTCGATACCATCGACCCACGTCGATGGTATCGACACCGTCAGATATGAGTTTGATTCAGAATGATCTTAATCGGACGGTTGTGATTAATTGGCGACCTAACTCGGGAAATATAGCTAATGACGGCGCCCAAGAAGGGGGAATCACGTCATTAGCCGCTGCACATGTCCCAAGGAGAGGTAAAGAGAAGAACAGAGCCCATACGCACTCCCCAGTCGATATGGACGCCTAAGAAGATGATTTCCACCACCGAAAGGCGGGAGAACGCGTATTCCACGCCAAGGATCGCTTGGATCTTCTCCGTTCAGGGGTTTCACCACTCAATCACGTTTTTCTTATGTTTCCCCTTTTCTCTACTCTATTTTTCTCTGAGATGAACATGCAGGGCTAATCCCCATTGTCTTTAGGACCAAGAGTAGCCCGGGAATTCATTGTATGACAATTCTATCATAGTAATTCATATCTTATCTCTTAAATCCGTGGTATAGTTTCGTTTTCTCCAATATATTGTTATGCTTGATCACCATAATAATAATCTAATGCCCTTAATTGCTTTGAAAGAAGAATTAATGGTTGAAAAGAGACGGAATTTACATTAATTGACAAATCCCTTGAACAAGGTGGTGTAAGATTAATGGTGGATACCGAGAGATCGTTTTTAATGCACCTAGTTTAGGGTATAGGTTACTACGACGGTGGAACCGACCTAGACATAGGTAGTGAATTATACCACGACAGTGGGCAATTCTGATTTCAGGCCACTACCCGGATAGAGAGATAAAATTGAGTGATTAGATAGAATTTAACACAATGAAAACCCGCGGTGAAACCGCAATCCTAAAGATCTCATTTTGAATTGATTAAACCAAACATTTATTTGATTGCCTTGTTTTGTTTTGTTTTTGTTTTCTTTTAATTTTAACAACAACTCTCAATTATTTAATCGGTCTAGCTGATCACGAGGAGTTAGTAAGAGTCTCTGACAATTTCACGTATCCCTGAGTTCGACTCGGGCCTCACAAAGGCCTATATTACTTCGACGCGTTCACTTGTGTTTCTGCGCACGGTAAATTTGTGTCAATAAGCTTTGCATAATTTGAAAAGATTTCAAGACTAAATGAACATGAATAAACATGTTAATTGTTTAACAAAATGTGAAACCATATTTTTTGTCATTTCACTCCATTATACCAACAATATCAAGCATGTTTAAGGCCTTTGACCATCTTCCCGTCAGAAGGGTTCGTAAGGGTGCTCAAGATTAGCTAATTTATACAAGAGGGACTTCAAGGCCATAGCCAAGATCTAACCTATATCAACAATATTATAATGGAGTTCTACCCATATATGTGTTCAAGTTACAAAACTTACAAGGCAAACATCAAGTAAGACATAGCAATACTACATGGCAATATTTGAGCAAGTAAACAAACAAGCATACAATATATGTCTTTTCAAGCAAGAATGTGATAGTCATATAACTAGATAAGGCCCATACCTGATTTAGCGATTTCATAACCTAACATATCCTTCACCATCTAGCCACATGCCAAACCTGATTAACAACAAGATTACATATATGCATTAGATTCTCATCATTAACCCTAATTAGATGTATTTTAGGGTTTTGGCCGAGGTGGGTTCCAAGTTGCTTATTGGTTCATTATATGATATTGTACTGATCTAGAGGTCATCATGACGGTGTGGTTCTAGTTTCATATCATTCTAAGGTTCCACAGATTACATATGACCATTTCAAGTTTCAAGTTCCTGAGTACATTAAAGGATCAAAGACTCATAATAGAGTAATCAAGGTCAAATATTATCAATTCAAGGGGACCAAGCATCAAGGATGGTCAAGATCAGCAACATAAAGACATAGAGACATTCATAGGTTAGGTCAACCCAACATTGGTTCAAAGTATAATCAAACATTCACATAATAGGGGCATATACATGCATTAGATGTCAAAAGAAACAACCATAGCAAGGAGGATGCTAGGGGCTGATGTTAAGGTCAAGCAGAGACATATATTACTGCTTTGGGGTTGATTAGACATTATTTCATCATTAAGTATCTAGACTATCAATTTAGGGTAGGGTACATCATTAGAATTTCAACACTAGTATATATCTACAACTAGAGTAATGTATAAGAAATAGGGATGATGATGACTCCCATTAAACTCAATATGTACAAAAGTTATTGACTTCAAGGTTAGGAGGTTAGGTATACATCAAATATTCAAGATTCATCACAATTATGGAATGAGCATGGTCAAAGAAGTCAAATATCAATATCTAGCATTATCAGAGATTTATAAGAAGATTCAGGGTTTGAAACCATTCTCATATTGTAGATCTTTTTCTTCTCATAAATTTTCATATATTATATGTGGGTTTTGACCAGGGGAGCAAGATGTTACATGTTTTTGAAGTTTCAACCATAATCATTGGGGAGTAGAGGGATTCTACCTCAGAGTTGGGCCTCCCACGCATACTGGGCCTTGGACGCCCATGGATATGTTGGTTGGGTCCGGCCTTGTTGGTCCAAGCCCAAGCGGGCGTCTCCCCCTTCCTCACGATCCTTTGTCACTGATCCTCTGTTTCCCAAACAGGAACAGGGGAGACCTGCAGGATGGCACCCAACCTTCCCAGGGGCCTCTGCGCCCATGTAAGACTACAAAGAAGTGGGTCAGAGGTCGGTGGGGGCTCCGTGACTGCTAGATGGGACTTTGGCACTGAGGGCTCACGGTTGCCTACTGGCATCTCCCCAAGGTGGTTCTGGGCGGAAAAAGCAAGAAGGCAGGAGGGACGTTGGCGCAAGAGGAAGAAGGATGCAGCAAAAGATGGATTGCGGCTGGGGCTATGGATTTGACCACGTCGGCCATGAAAATTCACCCTGGTGCTGGCCTCCGGGGCACGGTTTCCGAGGAGCAAGCCACCTGCAGTGATATCCGTCACTGCCTGCAGTGATCCAGCCTGCAGCGATCGCCCTTGCCGCCATACAAGGCAAGAAGCCAGAGGCCTGGGAGAAAAGGGATGTTGCGAGAGGAGGGCACAAGGAAAGGATGCTAGGGTTGAAAGCAGGGTTTTATATTTGGCAAGTTAGGGTTGTGAGATATGGTTCCCTTCTGTTACTCAAATTTGGTGGAGGCGGAGAACCTTTCTTTTTTTCCAGCTCCCTCACTAGTTTCCCGAAGAGTAAGTGTGGATGGGAGAGAGCGGGCAAGAAGTTGGGCCCCAAAGTCAAATTGGGCCCATGCAGGCTATCCCGGAGTATAGAAAAGGGAAAGCAAAAGGGTTGAAACACCCAATCTTTGAAACATCATAACTAGAGTTTTATAGGTTCAAATGATGTGATTTTGGTGTCGTTGGACTCGAAATTGAACCCTTTACAACTTGATGCACATTGTTGAGTATTCTTGAATTATAAGGTTGTAAGAGAAATCAACTGTTATACATGTTCTTCATATTCCTTCTTAAAGTATTATTTAATCTATTGCTTAGTGGTAACTGCCAAATTTGCTTAATCTTCTTTATTAGTTTAATACAAATCGTTTAGCAGAATCTGCTCAACCTGTTAAGCAAGTTATCTACCTACTTAGTTATGTGTTTTTAATAGACGTTGGATGAGAGTTATATCTCTCGTTGGGATGTTTGGTCTCACCCTGTGGGTTTCCACATATTTTAGGTGGTCGAGCATGAGGTGGTAGAGGTCATGTTGTTGAGAGGCTGAGCAGCAAGAGGAGCATTAGTTGGGTAAAGGTTGGATAAGATGATTGTGTTTTGTAATAGAGTCTTATGTGTCGTCCATGTACCCTTAGGTCCTTGGGGGAGTTTTTTAGATGTTGTATATTAAGACGATGCTTTATTCCTTGTCTTACATATATGGCATGTATTTATATGTGAAAATTCACCCCTTATTACAATGTGTGGCTAGAGAGCCAGTGAACAATGCTATGTAATAATCTTTTGGTAGGTGTTATATCTATACATGTGTCTTTCATGGACTCTGATGTGGTATGTTTCCACTTGAGGTGGATATGTGAAATGGTTTTAATTTCCTATGATTTCTGGTAACTTGGTTGATTAGTTTTAATTCCACATTTTGTTTTGAGTAATCTCACTTTGTGTGGCATGGGGAACTGCAGTTTGGTTGATATCAGAGCTTTGGGTTCGCTGAGTCAACATAGACATAGGACTAGGTTTTGTGTTTATTCTAGTGTCATATAGTCTATTAATGGTAACTTTTGCTTATGCATAAGAAGAAGAAGAAGAAGAAGAGAAGAGAATATGGCTAGAGAACATGAAGAACATATTGTTGAGAGCAGTGTTACTGCACCTGGAGGTGGTGTGCGGAGGTAGGAGAGGATGGATTCTATGCCTAAGATGCCCTAGTTAGACCCTGGAGTGGTGGCAAATCATGTTTTTCATACCATGTTTGGATAGTTTATGGCAAAGATTACACATATTGCGGATAGAATGCTCATTCCTCAAGATAGAGCAATTATCCCAAATGTGGAATCTTCAGGTTCTGGGAAGACCTTTGAAAGTTAAGGTGAGTTGGGGATGTGGAGTATGTTGATATTGTAGACCCAACAGATGCTGACCTTTGGTTGATGGAGCTGGAGAAGGCCTTTAAGATCCTTCACATCCCCAAGGAAGACACAGTGAAGCATGTAGTATATCTTTTGAAGGGGAGTGCTAGCCATTGGTGGGCCATTGAGGAGGAGAAGAGATCTGGTCCTACTTTCAGTTGGGAGGAGTTCTGATGAGATTTTGTGAGTCGGTACTTCCCTCAGACCTACCTAGACAAGAATATATCATAGTTTGAGAAGATCCAGTAGGTATCTATGTTGATCAACAAATATGAGGTAAAGTTGTTGGAGATGTTACATTTTTGTGCTCATATGGAAGCAACAAATGAGGAGAGGATCAGCCATTTTGAGAAGGGTTTAAGCATCGAGCTGACGACACAAACATATGCTTTAGACAATAGTGAGAAGTTTCCCACATTCATGGAGTCGGTCAGGAGGATAGGAATATCAATTGTTGAGAAGCGTGAGAATACCACAAAGAAGAGGCATGCACAATACCAGGGACAGTCATCTAGAGGCTTTAAGAAGCCTAGGTTTTTAGCTCCATCGTCACAGTAGAGATTTGTGAGTCTGTCGCAATGGTCACCGAGCAGAAGAAGAAGTCATAGCTTTCTGCCTGCATGAGCCCATAGTGTTGCATCAGTGCTAGGCTATGGTATGAGAATAAGACTTGTTACAAATGTGGACAGAATGGGCATATGAGATTGTTTTTTCCCCATGAGAGATGAAGAGGTGACCCAACAACCAAGAAGGTTGAATCTTTGATATAGTGGGAATAGCCAAAGACACCAACATAAGTTCGTAGTATTTTGGGTTTTGTAGGCTATTATAGGAGGTTCATCGAGAACTTTAGCTCAGTGTCGTTACCCCTAACAAAGATGACAAGGAAAGATGTGCCTTTTATCTGGGATGATAGGTGTTAGTGTTCCTTCTAGTTGTTAAAGGAGAAGTCCACTAGTGCACCAATGATAGTGTTGCTAGAGAAAGGAAAGAGCTCTACCATGTTCTATGATGCATCAAGGAATGGTTTGGGTTGCGTGTTGATACAAGATAAGAATATAATCTCTTTTGCATCGCAACAGTTGAAGAAGAACAAAGAGAACTACACATCTCCAGATCTAGAGCTTGTAGTGGTGGTTCATTTTTGAATATCTGGAGACAATACCTTTATGGTGAGAAGTGTCAGATCTTCACATATCACAAGAACTTTAAGTACATCTTTTCGCAGTAGGAGTTAAACATGAGAAAGAGACCCTGAATGGAGTTAATCAAGGACTATGATTGCACTATTGATTACCATCCAGGGAAGGCGAACGTTGTAGAAGATTTTTTGAGCAGGAAGTCTTCTTCTTCACCATTTACAGATAAAGCGTAATTATGCTCCTTGGTGTGAGATAAGAGAGACATGTTGGTCTCCCTACGTTAGATGAATGTGAAGTTGGAAGTCTCCTTCTTAGTAGGTTTGTTGTCTCCCTACATCAGATGAATGTGAAGTTGGGGTCTCCTTCTTAGTAAGTTTGCTGGAACAGTTACAGGTGTATCCTACATTGAGGTAACATATTAGAGATGCAAAGTAGAGTGATATTGTGATACAGTAGATTTGAAAAGAAATTTACAACAAAAAGTGTGATATGGGATTAAGAGAGAAAGATTTCTCCCCCCTCTCCCACGCTCGTGGCAGAGGCTGAATGCCTCAGAGTGGTAAATCAAGGATGCAACTGGGATTCAAACCTGGGTCCCTTTGTTAGGTGACATCATGCTTGACCACTTGAGCCACTCCCTATTGGCAGCGAGAAGTGTGATATGTTTCCACTTGAGGTGGATATGTGAAATGGTTTTAATTTCATGTGATTTCTAATAACCTGGTTGATTAGTTTTAATTGTGTGTTTTCGTTTGAGTAATCTCACTTTGTGTGGTGTGAGGCACCACATTTTGGTTGGTATCCGATCTTTAGGTTCATCGATTCTATAGGGACATAGGACTTGGGTTTGTGTTTGTTGTAGTGTCCTCCAATCTATTAATGGTAACTTCTTCTTATGCATAAGAAGAATAAGAGAAGAGAACATGGTTGGAGAACACGAAGAGCATGTTGTTGAGAGCAGTGTTGTTAGACATGGAGGTGGTGTAAGGAGGCACGAGAGGGTGGATGTTGTGCCTGAAATGCCCCAGTTACACCTTGCAGTGGTGGCCAATACTGCTTTTCAGTCCATGTTTGGATAACTTATGGCCACGATTACACATATGTCAGACAGAATGCACATTCCTCAAGCGAGTAAAGAAGTTCCCAATGTGGAATCTTCGTGTTCTGGGAAGACCACTGAAAGGTTAAAGAGAGTTGGGGATATGGAGTATGCTGGTATGTTAGACTCGGTAGATGTTGTCCTTTTGTTAATGAAGTTGGAGAAGGCCTTTAAGATCATCAACATCCCTGAGGAAGATAAGGTGAAGCATGCGGTATATATTTTGAAGGGGAGTGCTAGCCATTTGTGTGCCTTTGAGGAGGAGAAGAGACCTAGTGCTTCTATCAGTTGCGAAGAGTTCTGATGGGAGTTTGTGTGGGGTCCGATCTCCAAAATCATGATATAAATACGATTTAAACTTAGCAGAAACATTCGATTAGTTGCGGAATATGAAAAATTACTGGAAATTAAAACTTTTGGGACAAGATCTGGAAATTCTAAAATTCCTTTTTATAAAACACCAAGTAAACAATTTACATCTCTGTTAAACCACTTCTTGAGTAGTTATATACAACATGATTCAACACCTCAGGAGCCAACACCAAAAACTCAAAACACTGATTCCTAGGACCTGAGAGTAGAGAGACGGCATAGGACTCTCTAACTACATAACTCAGCAGCCAGTGCTCCACCTGAGAATCATTGCTGCCCCTGGTATTGTTGTTGTCGTTGTTGCTCATCCTTAAACGGTCTCCTTCGTCTTCGACGACCACCTAAAAAGAGTTGAAATCTATGGAGTGAGACAATGTACAAATTGTCCCAGCGAGAGTTATAACTCTCAACTAGAAGCTTTATAATAACATTAAGGAATATCATAGACAAGATAACATAAATTGTACAACAACAGGTTTAATAACAAGTGAAGCAACTTCTACTTAAGCAGTCATGTCTTTAAAGCATATAAAGGACATGTATACAAAATATCTGAACAGATCATTAATGTAAACAATGTAACACCAAACATTGTTCCTCGTAGTTTAACCTAAGCAGATATACTACGTGGTTGATTATGTTTTACAAACATTATTATGCCATGTGGAGATGAGGCATACCACTCATACTCCAACTGATCGCTAAGAAGTCACATCAGTATCATACATAGGTCATTAAAAGAGCTGGATTCTTATGACCTCATCTTCCTCAGTCAGTTAGAGGATTGTTTGTAGGACATCTTGCAGGACGTCTGCTGTTATAGCTTACCAGGGTAATCTGGTCCTTCGCTATTTTAGAGTTATAGTGGCGTTCTGTACTCTCTTCGTCATCGGAAGATTTCTTGTTTATCTCTCACCGATGCGGTGTTTGCGTTTTCTTGGGGAGATTTGTGATACATCTCACCATTTGGTTTTGTAGTGAAGGATTGACGGTATCAATTCCTACACTAGGATGTAAGGATTTACGCATCCATTTCCCCCACATACTCAAAAGTATGTGATCCAAGAGTTCCCTTGGGAAAACCTGTTTCACCATCATTTGGTCTCTGACAATGATGGATCTATGATCAGGGCTCTACATTATACTTGATTAGTTAGGTACATTCAGTATTCTTTAACGCATACATTGTTCTTCAAACAATAACATTAGCATAACAGCTATAAAATGAGAATACTAAATGTAACAAGCCTAACTCTTTTCAATCATCATTTCTCAATACCTTCATCACAAGTCATCTCTAAAGCATGACCTTGATGGTATTTATGGCTCTTACAGCCCATTTAATTCATAGGATGCCACTCAACAAGGCATCAGGATATATTACTATTCATAAAGCTAAAACATTCTTTCAATGAATATAGTTTCATATTCCATACCTGGATATGATCATCATCTCATGACAACCTGCATGGTTAATTCAACTGATAATAGTAAACAATTCATTCTAGAGGTTATACCTTCAAACTCATAGAAGAATCAAGTTCCCCAATTTTCATCAATTAGGGTTATTCATTTCCTTTACTTTTGATTAGGAATATTGTTTCCTCATCTCATACTTCAAACATGAGGATTCATGCTTAAAAGCATAACTGGAAATAGGGTTTCACCCTATACAAATTAAGGTTATCGAAATCTCTTTATCTTATAAGACATCATATTTGGTAACTTGTTCTCAAAGTTCCATACCTAAAGGCATGACACAGGACTAAGGTTAACATACCCCATCCTTCATGGTTAATATTCCCTTTTTAGATTATTAGTCCAATTCTAATATGCAACTCTGCCATCCTTGGAAGCATACCAGGGTATGGTGAGTATTTGCCTTAAATACAACATTTATTGAACATCATAATGATTATCAATTCAAAGTATGAATTCACTTCTCAATCTTATCATGGTGTGAACACATCATACTCATTGATTTGACTATACTGTGTTTAAAGGTATTACCTTATAAACATCTCCAGGGATTCATAATTTGCTAGGTCATAAACTAGATTCACTATCATCCCTCTAGGATTTTCCATAATATCATTTCTAATTTTAGGGATTCTCATTCATATCACATCCCTCCTAGTTTAGGTTTATTGAATCTCTTAGCTCACAAGGCATAAAGATTCCTTATGTTACAACTTGTAATTAGGGTTTCATACTTAAAGGCATAACCCTAAACTACTACATTTATCAGATCACCATAAATTAGGGTTTACTAATCACATCACATGTCATCACCCTAAAATTAGGGTTTACTATTCACCTCATGGTGAATTGAACTCATAACATCATCATGTATGAGAAACATCATCATTAAAGCTCTTAGATAAAATTAAGATTCATCAATTATCATAATTAGGATTTCCATGATCTCACATAGGTGGATCATACCCTAATCATGCACATTCATGTGTATGAAGGTATCTTACTTGAGTTTCCACCATAAAAGGGTACTCTCTCTCTCTTAGGATACTTTCTCTCTCCTCTTACTAGTAGATGGTGATAACACCACTCTAGATCAGGTTGGGTTAAGTCCTCATTGACTAGAATAAGTCACAACATCACTATCATGTGATTAGGGTATGATTAGAACAAGGTATTACTCAATTAAACCCCTCAAGGGTATTTTGGTAATTTACCTCATGATCACCATCATGGGTCAACTCATTAATCACTTAGTCCCTTAATGACTTAGGTTACCATTAGGGTTTAGATTGGATCACCATTGAACCAATTACACCATCAATTGATTAAGTACAAACCACCTTGAAAACCTTCAAACGGTTTCAACCTTCAACCACCAAACAGTCTTGAGACCGTTTGGTGTCAAATGGTCTTGAGACCGTTTGCCCTCAAACGGTCTTGAGACCGTTTGGGTGCGTTGACCATTTTGACTTTCAAACCGTTTGAAGCTTATGCGGTTTGAAACCGTTTGATCAAAGTGACTTGAGATCGATTGGTCCAAACGACCTTGAGATCGTTTGAGCCCAAACGGTCTTGAGACCGTTTGGCCCCAAATGGTCTTGAGACCGTTTGGCCTCAAACGGTCTTGAG
This sequence comes from Alisma plantago-aquatica, assembly GCA_963693085.1. Lineage (NCBI taxonomy): Eukaryota > Viridiplantae > Streptophyta > Magnoliopsida > Alismatales > Alismataceae > Alisma > Alisma plantago-aquatica. The sequence continues at coordinate 1,390,446,894 of OY856410.1, forward strand.
ACCGTTTGGTCCAAATGGGCTCAAACCGTTTGGACCTCCAAAGTGGTTCAAAAGTTACAATTGGTCATGGATATGTATGTTGAACCCCTCAATTAACCAAATCCATGATAACCACTTATAAATTGAGTTCACTAAGATTAACCTTAATCAATTGGACATGAAATTGACCCTCAATTGAAATCCAATTAGGGTTAAATCCATCTCAATTAGGGTTTCAAATCGGATGGTCATCAATATTCAACAATGTGAATCAATTCAAGGTTGAACCTATCAATTGACCTCCAATTGGGCCCAAACTTGGCCCAAACGGTCTTGAGATCATTTGGATGACCTCCAAACGGTCTTGAGACCGTTTTCCCAAGGTTTGACCAAGAACCAAGTCGGTTGGACTAGGATTGTACTCCAATTAGGACTAAAATCAGCATTTTTATCAATTCATCAACTTATTGCAATTGGACCTTCAAACCATTAGATTATCTCAACCCTAGACCTCCAAACGGTCTTGGGTTATGCCCAAACGGTCTTGAGACTGTTTGGGTCCTTCAACCCAAAACTCAACAAGATCTATGCTTAAAAACAGCAATTTCAACCCGATTAGGGTTAGGATGTTGAAGGGAAAAAGAAATGAAAGGGAGAGGATCGTTCCCTTGCTAAGTGGGAAAGTTGTATATATACTTTGGTGAAATTTCAACATAAGGACATATGTTTTCCTCATTTCTTATCTAAGTCCTTCCTTTCTTTCTTTCACGTCCCCACATCTTATTTCTAAGGACAAACTCCTTCTAAGGTCAAGAATTGAAGGCAAAGAGGATCAACCCATTACTAAAGCATACACATAAAAGGGCTATTATACATACACCTTGATTATTCAATCATAAAGGTGTTCTTTATTATATGATTATTCACACGAAGTGACCTTTTCATCATTTCTCTTCTAAATGATGCCAAGAGTCATAAAAGATGTTTTAGATGATGTAATTTGCAAGTTAACCCCTCTGATTAGGCAAATTGCACATGGGTCCCTGTATTGCAAACAATACTTCAACATTGGTTTATAGGGGACAGAAATGGAAACATATGTTCCATAAAAGCTTTAATTACATGCCAAAGGATAATTTCAACCATCTAATTTCATAATTAGGCAAAACACCTAGGGTTAGCTCGTAACCCAGGTCAGGGGTGTTACAAATCATAAACCCCTAACAAGGATTTCGTCCCTGAAATCTCAGGAAGAAAAGGGGAAAGCAGATATTGTTTCAGCATACAGATTGTTACATCCTTGGGCAACATATCATTTTCAGGGAGATGTTATAGAATTTTGATCAACATTCTTTAGGATCAATTTCAAGCCCTGATATTTATTCAAGACCATATAAGGCCCTTTTCACCCTGAGTGTATCATCACATCTGATATTTAGCATACTAACTCCCTTTATTATTTGTATTAACCATCTTATCAGTTACACATTCTTATCTTAGAGAAAAAAGTTTTCTTGTCACACAAGGATTCACTTAACAGACATTCTGGAGAAGGATATGTTTATTTTAAGAACATAAACCCCTAACAAGGGATGTTCTTAAAATTCTATGTTTATTTAAGAACATAAACCCCTAACAAGGGATGTTCTTAACATTCTTTCTCTTGTATTTATTATTTGTGTTATCAACACTTTATATCTCTTTCTTCCTTTTATCATGGGACATAGCTTATTACATATATTCTTTATTCTCATATTTCATTTCTTATGATACTCTTTAAGTTGTTTCAATTGACTACTTGATCAGAGTAATCAAAAGGATAACAACTTCAAAGTTTCCATATTTACTTTATCATCAGTAATTGTATACCTGGCCAGGGTATATGATTACTGAGGTAAGAAAATATGTACTTGTATATTACTATGTTCCTTTTCTTTTCCCATCCTTACAAATATAATTATTAATTTTACTGAATCCTACATCCAGATCAATTCTTTAATACATTTTCTTCTTATAGAAGTAAACATGTATTATAAAACATATATCTGATGCATCATAGAAAGCTTTTATGAGACCAATCAAGGAATAGTTCAATCAACTACTATTTCAATTTGTCCAAAATATCATAAAGAGATTTATAAGAAATACCATTTATCTTGTCTAATCAATCATGGCTCGGGGATTCTATCATATCCTTGCATGTCAAGGTATAAGATCCACTCGAAAGCGATGATCAGAAAAGAAAAGGATGCAGGGAGGTCATACATCCTGCATAACAACAGACTCACTCAACGGAGTCTCCAACAACAAACTATCTGCCCTTATGACTAACTATCATATCGCAGTTACGGATCACTTTTCAAGTGATAAAAGAGTGCGTAGCACCCAGATTAATCAGAACAGATGTTACACAGGATTTAGACATATCATAATATAAAAGTTCATCTGACCTGTCACAACCTGTGGATCGACCACTGCATCAGGTGGGTTCATAGCAAAGGACCTCACTATTGTCTGTGGTTGATTTGGTGCAGATGATCCAGCTTGGGACACTTGTCCACGTCCTTGAGATGCTCCTTGAAATTGCCTTCTCTATGATCTTTGTTGCCCTTGTCTCGGAGGCTGTGTCACACTGACAGGCTTAATTCGACAGTACTTCATCAAATGCCCCACCTTACCACAGTTGTAGCAACGTCTCTCCAGTTGTAGTGGTTTAAAGGGTTCCTTACCCTTTCTGGATAACCATTGCCTTGATGTACTAGGTCCTGGTTGTGTTGGTGACATTAGAAACTTCTTCCTTCTAGAAATTCCAGGCCCTTGCTTCTGAATTTGGATAGGCCTTTTCTCAATTCTTCCTCTATATATCCTTTCTGGACAGTTAGATCTGATATGTCCAGGCCTCCTACAATTATAACAGGTACTGGTCTCTGGCTGTATTCTAATTCCTACATTACTGTGGACTGATTCATCAGTTTGAGGCTGAGCATAGGCTTGCTTTGAGTTCAAAGCTTCATTATTTACTTCTGCTCCAACCTGCTGCTGAGGGTTACATATCCTATGGATATCCAAAACATCATTATTAGGAGCTGGTAATCTGGGTTGTACTGCTAGTGTTTGATCCACTAGGTACATCATGGTTGCCCTAAATTCTGCAACAGTGATTCCTAAGGGAGGATTCCTTATCATGGTTGGATTAACTAGGGGAACCTCAGGTAAGTGTTCCTCTACTGCTTTCTCCTCTGCACTTCTTCTAGGTGTAGCATTGTTTCTTTCTGCAACAAACTCCTCGTCCTTATATGTCTTCTTCTCCTGAGGAGCAGAAGATTCTATTAGATGAGGAAGAAACACTAAAGACAGACTCGACATCCTAAGTCCTATGTCTCTGTAGACTCGGCGAACCTAGAGCTCTGATACCACTTAATTGTGGGCTCCGATCTCCAAAATCACGATATAAATACGATTTAAACTTAGCAGAAACATTCGATTAGTTGCGGAATATGAAAAATTACTGGAAATTAAAACTTTTGGGACAAGATCTAGAAATTCTAAAATTCCTTTTTATAAAACACCAAGTAAACAGTTTACATCTCTGTTAAACCACTTCTTGAGTAGTTATATACAACATGATTCAACACCTCAGGAGCCAACACCAAAAACTCAAAACACTGATTCCTAGGACCTGAGAGTACAGAGAGAGCATAGGACTCTCTAACTACATAACTCAGCAGCCAGTATCTCCACCTCAGATTCACGGCTGCCCCTGGTACTGTTGTTGTCGTTGTTGCTCATCCTTAAACGGTCTCCTTCGTCTTCGACGACCACCTAAAAATAGTTGAAATCTACGGAGTGAGACAATGTACAAATTGTCCCAGCGAGAGTTATAACTCTCAACTAGAAGCTTTATAATAACATTAAGGAATATCATAGACAAGATAACATAAATTGTACAACAACAGGTTTAATAACAAGTGAAGAAACTTCTACTTAAGCAGTCATGTCTTTAAAGCATATTGATGGAGCTGGGACTTGCACCAAAAGATTTTACTCTTCCAATGAGAGTCCTAGAGGATTGCACCAAAAACCCTAGAGAGGATTGATGTCTTCCCTAGGTTTACCTAGAACTGGTGCTTAGATAAACACTCCAACCCCATAAGAGTATGGAAGCCTTATCATAGTACAGATTTAGGATCGAACCCAAAAGACAACGGTTTTGTTGCAAGCAACAAGATGGAAAACATACAGCACTTCACATAGTTACTTTACTAGTTGGCACTTATATCGAAAAGTTGGATTTTGTTGGTTTTAAACTAAGAACATGAAAAGTAAAGAAAGCGAGTAAATCTAAGAGTTAAACTATGATAAATATCACTAGGGTGTGATCGATTTTTCACCACCACTACACATCGATCAACACATGTAAAGCAAAACTTAACCTGCAAAAAGAGTTCGTCAGTTAGTATCCTTGTAGTCCTAGTCTCCTTTCGGATAACCTAGCTACGAGAAGTGCGGGAATGTTGCAACGCCAGCCATTCTCGATCAAATGGTCACATTACTTTACATCATTCCCCTCGCAAAGTGTGTTCCTCGACTTATCAAGGTTCCACTTCCATACGTCAACTGATTCCATTTCATAGTATGAAAGTGCAACGGATGATAGTGAGTTTACTCCGCTTCTTGAGATACACTTCTAGATACCTAAACAGATACATGGTGGATACATGCATCAAAAACCAACATGCAAACGAGTTTCGAATCTAATAGTACAAACGTAGACAATTCATACTAAAAGATAAAAGATAACACAAGTTGGAGATCAAGCAACAAGTATTCATTAATCGTTTGATATTGAACTGACAAAGATAAGAACTCTACATCACAACCTAAGGATTACATTTTACATGATAAGAAAGTATGGGTAGTGGGGCTACTCCCCGCACCCTAGTGAAGAAGACTACTCCCTCATGACTAAGACCAAGAAGGAGGCGAGAAGGGAGAGAAAGAGCATCATCCCCACAAAGGATGGAAGAAGGTCAACCCCTTGGAGAGAGAGAGCAACGATCCACCAGTCTTCCCAGGTTGCACAACGAGGAGGTCTCCCCTTCCCACCTTCTTGGAGAAGAAGGAGAAAGCAGCTTCAGGATGGAGTATGGACCTCAGACCGACAGCCCCAGGGCGGAGGATGGAACTGGCAAGAGCTCTGGAACGATTGGGGCAGCCTTTGGATGTCTATGATATTATCCTTTTTGAGGACCCTTGGGGTCTTATTTATATGCCTTGAGTGAAGTCCAAACGGTTTGGAGACCGTTTGGACCTCAAGACCGTTTGGGGCCTCAAGACCGTTTGGACTGTGAGACCGTTTGGCTACAAACGGTCTTGAGACCGTATGAACTCCATGCGGTCTCGGGACCGTTTGGCTTCATGCGGTCTTGAGACCGTTTGAGCTCCATGCAGTCTCGGGACCGGTTGGCTTCATGCGGTCTTGGGACCATTTGAACTCCATGCGGTCTCGGGACCGGTTGGCTTCATGCGGTCTTGGGACCGTTTGAACTCCATGCGGTCTTGGGACCGGTTGGCTTCATGCGGTCTTGGGACCGTTTGACTCCATGCAGTCTCGGGACCGGTTGGCTTCATGCGGTCCTGGGACCATTTGAACTCCATGCGGTCTCGGGACCGGTTGGCTTCATGTGGTCCTGGGACCGTTTGAACTCCATGCGGTCTCGGGACCGGTTGGCTTCATGCGGTCCTGGGACCGTTTGAACTCCATGTGGTCTCGGGACCGATTGGCTTCATGCGGTCTTGGGACCGGTTGAATCCACTCGGTCTTGAGGCTGGGTTATTCTTTTATGATTTTTTTGTGCTTTTTCTGCATATATAAAAGGAAAAAGTTAGTCTGATGGTGTATTTACAAAAAGGGGTAAAATTAGGATTATGTATAGTTTAAACGTAAAAAAGAGTATGGAAAACTAAAGAAAAAGACTAAGATAATCGACTAAAATAGGAGGTTATCACCCCCCCTAACTTAGAGTCCAGCTTGTCCTCAAGTTAGATAGAGCTGAGACATGTAATGGCGAGGCGATCTTATTTAGGAATTCCATACTCTTGCTTCAATTCTTGACCTGAGTTCCCCTGGGGTCATATCAAATCTTGTTGCATGCCTTGACTCTTTCGGATTTTGAGAGTTGCTTGGATCTCAGGTTCTTTCCGTATCTCAAAGTTTGCATTGGGACCACCTTTATTTTGTGCATGTTGTTGACTCTAATCAGCTTTATACCTCTCTGAAAAACCTACTGGAAGCTAGAGAGGGTATGAGGGTTGGCTAAAGGCTTTGAAGTGTAGCTCCCCCTTCAAGTGGGGGAGGGGCTGTCTATGCTTTTTAGAATCTCACTACCGGGCACGACACATCTGCCTTTATGAGGGCAGCTGAATGTATCGGCCGGGCGAGTCCTTTATGAGCCTTTCATATACTTGGAAACTTTAGGGTTTCACTACCAGGAACGACACATCTGCCTTTGTGAGGGCAGCGGAATGTGCCGGCCGGGTGAGACCTTCATCAGTTCTTCATATAGATCCTTATGCGTGGCACAACTCTCATAATTTTATTCGTCTCTCTGGCTTTTATTCAATAACTCACAGGCTTGGGTTTTGGGATTTTTTGAGAATTTATTTTGGGCGGCCAAGCCTCTTTTATTTTGAAGAGAGGAAAGTTGTTCTTAAAGTTTTTCAACGTGCACTTATTTGATTTGTGGTCCACTTGCAGAACTTTTTGATTTGGAAGTTGCCTGATTTCCCTCTCATCCTCGAGATCTTGGCTTATTTCTGCCTTGATTTTGACCTGTGGAGAGTCAGATAAAGAATTGAAGCAAAAATATGGAATCAATAGTGGGTGGAAATTGATAAATCGCCATTCGATGTCTAAGTGCTATTTACTTGTAGGGACTAACATGATTCTAGAGTTAGTTGAGGTGACTATTTTTGAAAAAGAATTTAAGTAAAAAGAATTGTAAAAAGAATTGTTTAAGAAGAATTTAAGAATAAAGAATTGTATAGAAAGTGTTAATAGAAAGAGAAGTGTAGAAATTGATACCTCGCCCTTGTCAAATGTACCCCCCCCCCTAACTTATCACGCACTCTGTCCCCAGAGTGGCAAAGTGATAGGTTGAGAAGTCATTAGGACAAGGGCCGCAGGTTAAGGTAAATCTTCATTTTCCCCCGGAGAACGAAGTAGATCGGATGTGAACTGTCCTCGTAAAGCGTGGTAGTCCACGTCAGTCATTTCCTCTACTGGTCTTTGGAGAACAATGATGGTGTACATCCAGTAGAGGATGTGGAAGCCACAGTCGTTCGATTGTCATATTTGCTGGGGGCATTTGTGGCAGAAGGCGGGGCGATGGAAATGTTCTTTGTCGTACGCCTTTGTATGCTGACTCAGAAAATCGATTAATTTCTCGGCGCACTCCTTTGCCACTACTTCTGTTGGCGTCTTTGGCGTCACGAAGTAGTTTCGCTATCGAGCGTTGAACTGGCTGTCGGAACTATTGTATATTGTGGTTGTTCCGTCTGGGAGGTTTGTTGCCAGGAGAATCCAATGCTCATGATACAGGATGGGGGACATGATGAACGTCGGCGTTGTGTGTGGGAGATATGAGATCAGTGCGTCGGTTGTGCCGAAGTTCTTGAGCTTTAGGAGATCATATTTCATATATGGAGACGTCATGCATGTATTTGGGTTGGTTTGGCCAAGCAGAAACTGGTAGGCGGCCATGAGGCTGACAGAAAGGGATCCCTTATCCTGTAGAGTCTCTCGCAGTGAATCTGCCAGCACAAGTATGTCTCGAGACATGAGAACCAGGCCATCTTTGTCTGCGGAGAGTCGCGCCATAATGATGCGCAATTCGAGGTCGTTAAGACCCTTGCAAGAGTCGCGATCAAAATCAGGAAAGGTTGGGTCAATGGCGTAAACAGGACCGCTCTTGCTTTTATCTTGCTCTGGCGACTTGGTCTATTCTGACTCTTTCAGAGCTGGTCGGAAAGGTCGCCATTGTCATCGCTGGACAGCTGAGAAAAGGTAGCGAGGAACATCATCTTGTGACATAGTTGGGTCGTTGAAGAATCGTCTATCACAGATGAGCTCCATGACATAGCGTCCTCGTAAGGAATGAAAGTCTTCAGCTACCAGGTCGTTGAATGGGATTTCCTGGTTCAGCGCTTGGATGTGTCGGATGGTGCAGAAAGCGCTGTCCCCAGATCCCTCGGTGGCTTGGACTGGAGGGTTTATAATTTTGAACCATGGTTGGCTCCAATCTTGGTGAAGAGATGGGCGTGCAGCCTAGATTAATTTAAGCAGCCAAAAGGCTATACACCTGGCTTCTCCTGCTGCTTCTCCTACGAAATTTATTATGCCGGCTGGTAGCTCGATGCTACAGAAGTTGTATACTTTGGCATCCCGAGCCTTGGTATCCACGATCATAAAAAGCCAGTGGTCCGAGACTTGGAAGGGCATTGTAAGATAACGTGCCCGACGTGCTAAACCAGCATGCAGCCGCTCGATTGATTTTGCTCTTACGTCTTTGTATAAAAGGCCAACAGACAGAGCAGGCGAGGCGTTGAAGACGGGTTGCTGCCTCTTAGAACTTTTATATATTTCTATACAATTGGCGAGGAGGACACGGAAGATGGCCAGAGGCATCGAAGACCAAGGTCAGAGGATGCTGCGGAAATCTTCATGTGTCATCTGATGCCTGATTTTGGTATTATTATAAATTATGTCTTCCCCCGCCTTTGCATCGTCCACTATAGTGTTCAATATAAAAAAGTCCTGAGCATCTAAAGTAGAGATGGCCGCCATATCTAGGTCGTGCATTTTGTGCGGCAGAGGAGGTGGCGGGGGAAGTTCTTGTGGTGGAGGAGAAGCAGGTTGTTCGAAGGCCTCTACATGGCCCTCTAGATTGTCGTCCAAGTCATAGGTAGAGTCAAGATCCTCATCCGTATCTAGACTCACTCGGTCTGCCTCGTCCTGGTAAGGGGGAGAAGGTGCTGAGAAGAGAGCAGCAGTTTTTGGCGGGCTGGCGCTGGGTCCTAGTATGCATTGTTGTAACTCAGCGTAGGCTGCGTCCTTGGCAGCTTCCCCGATGGACCCCATAGCTGAATAGTCAAAGAATTGATCCCCATATGACATGTTGATATTGTCGTTGTGTGGGGACTTGGGGTGATGGTCACTGTCCTGGTGACCTTTGTCGGACCCTTTTTGGGAGGGTCCTGCTGCATGCCCGGGGTCTTCTGCGTCATCATGCTTGTCGTACGAAGATGTATCTTTGTTGGAGTCGGTAGATGAGTCGGAGTCGTCTTCTTCTTCATCATTGTCATCTTTGTCATCCGCAGCTTCGTCTGTTTGCTTTTTGTTGGAAGACTTTTTACACTGCCGATGAGTGGCTTGTAGCTCGTCGAAAGCCACTTGCAGATGCTCGTGTTTTTCGAGCAGTGCATCGTGGGTTTCTTTGAGGTCTGTGATTCTTCCCTCGGCGGAGAGGAGACGTGCTGTCAGTTTAGTGACTTGAGCACGTAGCTGTTGGGTTTCATCATTATTTGCCTCCTCTTGGTGATGATGTAGTTGCGTAAGTGTTCCATCAATGGTAGCCAAGCGCGTGCTTAGGGCTTCTTGATGTTGCTCAACCTTGCGGAGATTCTCTAGCAGAGGTTGAGTCTGTTTGGAGATCTCATGGACTTTTTGTGATGTTGCTTCTTGCTGGTGCGTTGCTCCAAGGACCAGGTCCGGCAGGTTGTTGGTGTGGCTGTTGATGTGCTCAACTTGCTTAGCCACTTCGTCCTGTCATTGCTGGAGGCCTTGGAGAAAGGTGGGCAAGGCTCGATGTTGTTCATCGATCTTGGTTACCTGTCGTGATAAATCATGTACACAAGAAAAAATAGAATTTAATATGTTAGAAGGATCGGTGAGCAGATTTCGGACAGCGTCAAATTGACGGTCGAATTCCTCACCGATGTTAGTAAAAGGGACCCCAGGAGCGGAAGGGTGAGATGACTGGGGTCTGTGTGGGATGGTGTTAGTGTCTTGCGGAAGAGACACCGATGATGCCCCGAGCTGCGTAGTGACTGTGGATGAAGTCACCAGCGGTGTCGGGGTGGTGGCGGATGTGAAAAGTGGTGGTATTTGAGGCAAAAGTGGTGGTAGCGACAATGATGGGGTGGAAACTGTGGAAGTAAATGGAAAGGTGGTGAAGTCAGGCATAGGGATGGAGAAAGGGAAGCCCGACGTAAAAATGGGTGAAGAAGTGGATGTGAATGGTTGCGTGGATGTGGGGAGGAAGGGAGTGGTAGATGTTGGAATGGTGGAAGGCGGAGTGGTGGTGGCAGCGGTTAGCTGCTCGTGGAGACTCTGGATAAAAGAGTCGATGGAGGATGTTGTTAAGACTTCTTCGTGGAACTGCTCGGCCTCCGGATTTGGCCGAGATGTTGGTGTCCCTGACAGCTGTTGGGCCTGCAACTGCCTTCTAGAAGGCCGTTTGACAGGTATTTTTGTAGGTCGAGCTGTCGGGGTTGTGATGCTCATCTCTGTTTGTCTCGCTGTTGCTTTCTTTTCAAGTATCTTGACTGAAGCTAGCAGATGAGTAAGCTCCTCTTCAGAGAAGAGGAGCTGTGTCATATTATAGTGTGATAACTCCGGGAGCGGGAGGAGAGTCCTTGACGACTTGACCATAGGGCAGAATACATAGTGTAGTTTTACATCCTTTTCCTTGATTATGAACGAGTTCTTCAGAGTTTGCTCGTTGGTAAGGATGTCGCCCTTCAGTTGCGTGCAGCGGGGTAAAGGTTTGTCCATCTTAAGATATTTGATGATAGATGTGACATGACCCCCCATGCAAATCTCTTTCCCCAGGATGGAGATTGAGAATTTCTGGATTAGATGGCGGCCGATATTGACTGGTCGTTCGTTAAGAATGGACCAGAGAACAAAAAGATCGGAGATTATAACGTTCCCCCCTTCTGTCCTAAGGAAGAGTGCGCCAGCGAGGATTTTGTGTACAGTGCGCACAAAACCAGAGTGTATGTTCGACTCCTTGCACGTCTTTGCATCGTAAGTGGGGATCCCGGTTAGGGATTTCCAGAATGTATGTCTGTTGAATTCTAGATGATCAGTTCCCACTGTTTTAGCCTTTTGCAGCTGCTCCTGGTCGTCGATGAAGATGGAGTTCAACATATTCTCTGTTATGATGACCTTGCTGCCAAAAATTTGGGTGACAAGCCTTCTGTCACCCCCGTCCTGAGACTTATCCGTGCTGTCGATGGGCTCCTTTTTCAGAAAGGAGAAGAATTCTGCGGTGGGTTCGTAGTAAGATACTTCAGGTACTAGACACAACCTGGTGAGGTTGGCTTTTTCTAGTACGTTGAAGATACGATCATGTATTCCCATCTTGATTAGTATGTTGGAGCAGACATACTTGGTAGGTTTTAGGGTTTTATCGGTGGAGATGGTGGTTTGGATGAAAAGGTTCTCTGGTGGTGGTATTGTGGTGGTTATGGGAATGAAAGTGGTGGTAGTTGTAGGAATGGTGGTGGTAGGAATGGTGGTGATAGTGGTAGTAGCAGTGATGGTAGCTGCAGGGATGGTGGTGGTAGCAGCAAGAATGGAAGGTTTGGCGAGGGGTTGGTCCATGGCGGATACGGGTCAAACTTGTTTCCTTGCCTGCTTTTTGGAGGGATGCCCAGATGCAGCCCCTAAAACCTTGCGCTTCCCATTTGTCTCTTTGGCAGAGGATTCCTCCTCGGAGTTGGGGTTGTAGTCTGAACCTTCATCAGAAGAAGAAGAGATTTCAATTTCTTCTTCTGGTGCCTCAGCTAGGCACTTCTCTAGGCGATCAAGTTTGCACAATACATCCATCATCTTGACGTTTGGGGGTGTTTTCCCAGTCCTGTTGAAATCCACTCTTATCTTTTGGAGCTTAGCTTGTTCTGCCAGTAGTTCCTCTTTCGTCCAGATTTCAGAACCTTCGAACCTGATAGCGTTGCTCACTGGTGATGCCATATCTGAAAAATAGGAGTTTATGAGTTAGAGCAAAAAGATTTAGGAACAAATTAAATTTTATTTGTAGTTATGTCTTTTTGTATTTTTGAAAGATTAATGGTGTGGGAGACCAAACGGTTTCGAGACTGTTTGGTTCCAAACGGTTTGAGGACCATTTGGTTCCAAACGGTTTCAGGACCGTTTGGTTCCAAACGGTTTCAGGACCGTTTGGTTCCAAACGGTTTTAGGACCGTTTGGTCTCAAACGGTTTCAAGACCGTTTGGTTCCAAACGGTTTCAAGACCGTTCGGTTCCAAACGGTTTGAAGACCGTTTGGTCCCAAACGGTTTCAGGACCGTTTGGAAAACAAAAAACCACAGGGTCGCTGGCGTGGGTGAAGACGAAGATGAACCGGCGCGGAGGCGGAGGTTGCGTCGATGACCACAGCGGTGGTGAAAATGATGGTGAAAACGTCGGCGAAAACGACGGTAAAAACGACAACGGTGAAGATGGCGGCGATGAAGATGGCGATGTCCACGATAGCGAAGATGAAGTCGGTGACAGAGGACAGAGCTGATGGTTGTGGTTGGAAGAAAACTTGCGGGAGACGACAGAAACTTGCGGATGATCATTAGAGCCGTCGGCGAAGAAGGCGGCGATGGCGGAACAGACTGTGACGACGAAGGCGGCAAGGAAGAGGAGCGGCGTGCGTTGAGGTCGCCGGACTACCTTGCAGGTGGTTGGTGGACGGGAGAGCGATCGCGCGGGAGCAACTAAAGCAGCAAGAAAGTTCTTCGCACAAGCGCTCTGGAGAGTTCGAAAGTTCGAAGAGAGAAAGACGAAGGGGTAGGGTTAATATTTATAGGGAATGGTTGGCGACCCTTTGTATTCCAAGCAGTTTCGAGGCCGTCTGGCTCCAAACGGTTTCAAGACCGTTTGGAGCCCAAACGGTTTCAAGACCGTTTGGTCCCAAATAGTTTGAGGACCGTTTGGGTCCAAACGGTTTGGAGACCGTTTGGAGTCCAAACGGTTTCAGGACCTCTTGGAAGGGCAAAGGCAAAAAGGATTTTATATTTTTATGTTTGTTTTTTATTATGTATTTTTATGTTGTTTGTTTTTTATTATTTTTTTGATAGTTTTAGTTATGTAGATTTTTTTTTGTATTTTCTTAAGGTAAAGCTAAGGAAAATTTAAAGAACAGAACATAGAGTAGAAATCTTGGGTTGCCTCCCAAGTAGCGCCTTGGTTTTATGTCGCTGGCTCGGCGAAGTTAAAACATTGTTATGCTGCTGGCATAGTATTTGATTGCTCATGTCTATTCGGCCCATGTTTAGGGTTTGACTCGGGCTGCCCAGCGAAAGTGCCTGCTGGAGGTTTTAATTGTGCAGCAATCTGGGCAAGCTGGGCTTCAACTGCCTTCTGTTGGGCTTGTTGGTTGGCCAGCATGGTTTGCTGAGATTGTAGCATCTGTCTTATCAAAGATATCTCACCCTCTGGCTGCGCAGTAGCATTTTTCTGAGGGCTTTGTTGTTGAGGCTGCTGAGTATGCAACTGCCGGTGAAGCGGGGGATGAGTGTACTGATAGTAGGCTGATTGGTTTCGAGGGTAGTTAGCCCTAGGGAAATTGTTCCTTGGGTTCCCTTGACTTTGGTTAAAATTGTTTGAAAACCCAGGAGGCGGCCTATTGTCAAATCCCCCTTGTGTCTGATGTTGCGGATTTGCAGTTCCATAAGGATTCCCATACTGGAACCCAGGATGGTTCCTTGGTTGACTGGGATTATAATAAACTTGTCCGGGAATAGTATGGATGGAATTGACTTGCTCCGGAATCTGAACTTCAGCTTGATTAGTAATGGACTCATATGGTTGTGGTGGTGGATGCAGATCCATCATCACATTGTACAGCATTCCGCAGGAGAGAGTCGGATGGTCTGAAGCATGACAAGCCTCACAGGATCCTGTGACGGCTTTGACTTGATGAACCAGCGGGGTTTTCTTCTTATCAATTTCCCCTAGAGTTGTCTCAAGGGCTTGATGTTTATGAGTGATTGTCTTCAAAGCCTCAGCTATTGACTTCAGTTCCATGGATTCCTCAGCTTTAAAAACTTTAAGGACACCTTTTCCAGCTGACCGTCCCCAGTTGGACTGGTTTTCAGCTCCTAAAGTAACGATCTTCCAGGCATCTTCATAGTTTTTCCTCATGAAATTTCCTCCAGACGAGGAATCTAGGAACTGTTTAATATCATCACTTACCCCCCGATAAAAGGTTTCAATCAGTTGATTCTGTGAAATTCCATGATGAGGGCATTTGCGTAGAAGTTCCTTAAATTTTTCCCATGCCTCAGCGAGGGTTTCTCTAGGTAGCTGGGAGAAATGATTGATCTGCCCTCTGATTTCATAGGTCAGCGAGGGTGGAAAGAACTTCTCCAAGAATTTTTCCTCTAGAGGGGCCCAAGTGGTTATAATGGGTTCTCTGTCCAATGAGTTATACCAACTCAAGGCCCTTCCAGATAAGGTGAAATGGAACAGGTGGAGTATTATCACGTCGAAAGTGATACCAGCTTGCGGGACCAGGCGGCATAATGCCTTAAACCATTTCAAATGGTCCATGCAATCGTCTCTTGAACCTCCATAGAAGGAGATTCCTTGCATAATCTGGATCCACTGGGTCCAGATCTCGAAGTTTGGGATGTTAATGATTGGAGGCCGGACCGGGTGGTTGTCCTCGTAGTTCTTCGGGATGGCATAGTCCCTTAGTTGCTTGTTTCGTAACTCGAGCTGAGCAGCTTGGGTTGCTGCCTTGGTCTCCGCTCTTATGCGGGCTTGCTCTTCTGCTCGTATCTCCGCTTGTATTTGGGCACGGGTGTCTGCGATAAGTTGTGCCCGTTGTGCGGCAATGGCAGCATTAACTCTCTCCATCACCAAAGTAGCTTGTTGTTGTTCGTCAGCCATCTGTCTAGCGCGTTGGCGATTGAGACGGATTCGGCGGTGGAAACTTCTCTCTACCTCGAAGTCGAACTTCAGATCAGGGGAGAATCAGCGACTATGCGGTGATTGCATCCACGTGTTCTACCTGAGTAAAGAAAAGAGAACACCTTTAGATAATAGTGAAAATATGAAAGTTTCAAGAAGATATAGAGTTATAATTCAAAAAGAAAGTGTAAAATCCTAACCAACTAGGAAGGTACTAAGTGAAATAACAATGTTCCATTGTCCCCGGCAACGGAGCCATTTTTTGATGGAGCTGGGACTTGCACCAAAAGATTTTACTCTTCCAATGAGAGTCCCAGAGGATTGCACCAAAAACCCTAGAGAGGATTGATGTCTTCCCTAGGTTTACCTAGAACTGGTGCTTAGATAAACACTCAAACCCCATAAGAGTATGGAAGCCTTATCATAGTACAGATTTAGGATCGAACCCAAAAGACAACGGTCTTGTTGCAAGCAACAAGATGGAAAACGTACAACACTTCACTTAGTTACTTTACTAGTTGGCACTTATATCGAAAAGTTGGATTTTGTTGATTTTAAACTAAGAACATGAAAAGTAAAGAAAGCGAGTAAATCTAAGAGTTAAACTATGATAAAGATCACTAGGGTGTGATCGGTTTTTCACCACCACTACACATCGATCAACACATGTAAAGCAAAACTTAACCTGCAAAAAGAGTTCGTCAGTTAGTATCCTTGTAGACCTAGTCTCCTTTCGGATAACCTAGCTATGAGAAGTGCGGGAATGTTGCAACGCCAGCCATTCCCGATCCAATGGTCACATTACTTTACATCATTCCCCTCGCAAAGTGTGTTCCTCAACTTATCAAGGTTGCACTTCCATACGTCAACTGATTCCATTTCATAGTATGAAAGTGCAACAGATGATAGTGAGTTTACTCCGCTTCTTGAGATACACTTCTAGATACCGAAACAGATACATGGTGGATACATGCATCAAGAACCAACATGCAAACGAGTTTCGAATTTAATAGTACAAACGTAGACAATTCATACTAAAAGATAAAAGATAACACAAGTTGGAGATCAAGCAACAAGTATTCATTAATCGTTTGATATTGAACTGACAAAGATAAGAAATCTACATTACAAACTAAGGATTACATTTTACATGATATGAAAGTATGGGTAGCGGGGCTACTCCCTGCACCCTAGTAAAGAAGACTACTCCCTCATGACTAAGACCAAGAAGGAGGCGAGAAGGGAGAGAGAGCATCATCCCCACAAAGGATGGAAGAAGGTCAACCCCTTGGAGAGAGAGAGCAACGATCCACCAGTCTTCACAGGTTGCATGACGAGGAGGTCTCCCCTTCCCACCTTCTTGGCGAAGAAGGAGAAAGCAGCTTCAGGATGGAGTATGGACCTCAGACCGACAGCCCCAGGGCGGAGGATGGAACTGGCAAGAGCTCTGGAACGATTGGGGCAGCCTTTGGACGTCTGAGATATTATCCTTTTTGAGGACCCTTGGGGTCTTATTTATAGGCCTTGAGTGAAGTCCAAACGGTTTGGAGACCGTTTGGACCTCAAGACCGTTTGGGGCCTCAAGACCGTTTGGACTGTGAGACCGTTTGGCTTCA
This sequence comes from Alisma plantago-aquatica, assembly GCA_963693085.1. NCBI lineage: Eukaryota > Viridiplantae > Streptophyta > Magnoliopsida > Alismatales > Alismataceae > Alisma > Alisma plantago-aquatica. The sequence continues at coordinate 1,390,463,477 of OY856410.1, forward strand.
AACGGTCTTGAGACCGTATGAACTCCATGCGGTCTCGGGACTGTTTGGCTTCATGCGGTCTTGAGACCGTTTGAACTCCATGCGGTCTCGGGACCGGTTGGCTTCATGCGGTCTTGGGACCGTTTGAACTCCATGCGGTCTCGGGATTGGTTGGCTTCATGCGGTCTTAGGACCGTTTGAACTCCATGCGGTCTCGGGACCGGTTGGCTTCATGCGGTCTTGGGACCGTTTGACTCCATGCGGTCTCGGGACCGGTTGGCTTCATGTGGTCCTGGGACCGTTTGAACTCCATGCGGTCTCGGGACCGGTTGGCTTCATGCGGTCCTGGGACCGTTTGAACTCCATGCGGTCTCGGGACCGGTTGCCTTCATGCGGTCCTGGGACCGTTTGAACTCCATGCGGTCTCGGGACCGGTTGGCTTCATGCGGTCTTGGGACCGGTTGAATCCACTCGGTCTTGAGGCTGGGTTATTCTTTTATGATTTTTTTGTGCTTTTTCTGCATATATAAAAGGAAAAAGTTAGTCTGATGGTGTATTTACAAAAAGGGGTAAAATTAGGATTATGTATAGTTTAAACGTAAAAAAGAGTATGGAAACTAAAGAAAAAGACTAAGATAATCGACTAAAATAGGAGGTTATCACCCCCCCTAATTTAGAGTCTAGCTTGTCCTCAAGTTAGATAGAGCTGAGACATGTAATGGCGAGGCGATCTTATTTAGGAATTCCATACTCTTGCTTCAATTCTTGACCTGAGTTCCCCTGGGGTCATATCAAGTCTTGTTGCATGCCTTGACTCTTTCAGATTTCGAGAGTTGCTTGGATCTCAGGTTCTTTCCGTATCTCAAAGTTTGCATTGGGACCACCTTTATTTTGTGCATGTTGTTGACTCTAATCAGCTTTATACCTCTCTAAAAAACCTACTGGAAGCTAGAGAGGGTATGAGGGTTGGCTAAAGGCTTTGAAGTGTAGCTCCCCCTTCAAGTGGGGGAGGGGCTGTCTATGCTTTTTAGAATCTCACTACCGGGCACGACACATCTGCCTTTATGAGGGTAGCTGAATGTACCGGCCGGGCGAGTCCTTTATGAGCCTTTCATATACTTGGAAACTTTAGGGTTTCACTACCAGGCATGACACATCTGCCTTTGTGAGGGCAGCGGAATGTGCCGTCCGGGTGAGACCTTCGTCAGTTCTTCATATAGATCCTTATGCGTGGCACAACTCTCATAATTTTATTCGTCTCTCTGGCTTTTATTCAATAACTCACAGGCTTGGGTTTTGGGATTTTTTGAGAATTTATTTTGGGCGGCCAAGCCTCTTTTATTTTGAAGAGAGGAAAGTTGTTCTTAAAGTTTTTCAACGTGCACTTATTTGATTTGTGGTCCACTTGCAGAACTTTTTGATTTGGAAGTTGCCTGATTTCCCTCTCATCCTCAAGATCTTGGCTTATTTCTGCCTTGATTTTGACCTGTGGAGAGTCAGATAAAGAATTGAAGCAAAAATATGGAATCAATAGTGGGTGGAAATTGATAAATCGCCATTCGATGTCTAAGTGCTATTTACTTGTAGGGACTAACATGATTCTAGAGTTAGTTGAGGTGACTATTTTTGAAAAAGAATTTAGTAAAAAGAATTGTAAAAAGAATTTTTTAAGAAGAATTTAAGAATAAAGAATTGTATAGAAAGTGTTAATAGAAAGAGAAGTGTAGAAATTGATACCTCGCCCTTGTCTAATGTACCCCCCCTAACTTATCACGCACTTTGTCCCCAGAGTGGCAAAGTGATAGGTTGAGAAGTCATTAGGACAAGGGTCGCAGGTTAAGGTAAATCTTCATTTGCCCCTGGAGAACGAAGTAGATTGGATGCGAACTGTCCTCGTAAAGTGTGGTAGTCCACGTCAGTCATTTCCTCTACTGGTCTTTGGAGAACAATGATGGTGTACATCCAGTAGAGGATGTGGAAGCCGTAGTCGTTCGATTGTCGTATTTGCTGGGGGCATTTGTCGCAGAAGGCGGGGCGATGGAAATGTATGTGATCCAGGAGTTCCCTTGGGAAAACCTGTTTCACCATCATTTGGTCTCTGACAATGATGGATCTATGATCAGGTCTCTATATTATACTTGATTAGTTAGGTACATTCAGTATTCTTTAACATCATACATTGTTCTTCAAACAATAACATTAGCATAACAGCTATAAAATGAGAATACTAAATGTAACAAGCCTAACTCTTTTCAATCATCATTTCTCAATACCTTCATCACAAGTCATCTCTAAAGCATGACCTTGATGGTATTTATGGCTCTTACAGCCCATTTAATTCATAGGATGCCACTCAACAAGGCATCAGGATATATTACTATTCATAAAGCTAAAACATGCTTTCAATGAATATAGTTTCATATTCCATACCTGGGTATGATCATCATCTCATGACAACCTGCATGGTTAATTCAACTGATAATAGTAAACAATTCATTCTAGAGGTTATACCTTCAAACTCATAGAAGAATCAAGTTCCCCAATTTTCATCAATTAGGGTTATTCATTTCCTTTACTTTTGATTAGGAATATTGTTTCCTCATCTCATACTTCAAACATGAGGATTCATGCTTAAAAGCATAACTGGAAATAGGGTTTCACCCTATACAAATTAAGGTTATCGAAATCTCTTTATCTTATAAGACATCATATTTGGTAGCTTGTTCTCAAAGTTCCATACCTAAAGGCATGACACAGGACTAAGGTTAACATACCCCATCCTTCATGGTTAATATTCCCTTTTTAGATTATTAGTCCAATTCTAATATGTAACTCTGCCATCCTTGGAAGCATACCAGGGTATGGTGAGTATTTGCCTTAAATACAACATTTATTCAACATCATAATGATTATCAATTCAAAGTATGAATACACTTCTCAATCTTATCATGGTGTGAACACATCATACTCATTGATTTGACTATACTGTGTTTAAAGGTATTACCTTATAAACATCTCCAGGGATTCATAATTTGCTAGGTCATAAACTAGATTCACTATCATCCCTCTAGGATTTTCCATAATATCATTTCTAATTTTAGGGATTCTCATTCATATCACATCCCTCCTGGTTTAGGTTTATTGAATCTCTTAGCTCACAAGGCATAAAGATTCCTTATGTTACAACTTGTAATTAGGGTTTCATACTTAAAGGCATAACCCTAAACTACTACATTTATCAGATCACCATAAATTAGGGTTTACTAATCACATCACATGTCATCACCCTAAAATTAGGGTTTACTATTCACCTCATGGTGAATTGAACTCATAACATCATCATGTATGAGAAACATCATCATTAAAGCTCTTAGATAAAATTAAGATTCATCAATTATCATAATTAGGATTTCCATGATCTCACATAGGTGGATCATACCCTAATCATGCACATTCATGTGTATGAAGGTATCTTACTTGATTTTCCACCATAAAGGGTACTTTCTCTCTCTTAGGATACTTTCTCTCTCCTCTTACTAGTAGATGGTGATAACACCACTCTAGATCAGGTTGGGTTAAGTCCTCATTGACTAGCATAAGTCACAACATCACTATCATGTGATTAGGGTATGATTAGAACAAGGTATTACTCAATTAAACCCCTCAAGGGTATTTTGGTAATTTACCTCATGATCACCATCATGGGTCAACTCATTAATCACTTAGTCCCTTAATGACTTAGGTTACCATTAGGGTTTAGATTGGATCACCATTGAACCAATTACACCATCAATTGATTAAGTACAAACCACCTTGAAAACCTTCAAACGGTTTCAACCTTCAACCACCAAACGGTCTTGAGACCGTTTGGGTGCGTTGACCGTTTTGACTTTCAAACCGTTTGAAGCTTATGTGGTTTGAAACCGTTTGATCAAAGTGACTTGAGATCGATTGGTCCAAACGACCTTGAGATCGTTTGAGCCCAAACGGTCTTGAGACCGTTTGGCCCCAAACGGTCTTGAGACCGTTTGGTCCAAATGGGCTCAAACCGTTTGGACCTCCAAAGTGGTTCAAAAGTTACAATTGGTCATGGATATGTATGTTGAACCCCTTAATTAACCAAATACATGATAACCACTTATAAATTGAGTTCACTAAGATTAACCTTAATCAATTGGACATGAAATTGACCCTCAATTGAAAGCCAATTAGGGTTAAATCCATCTCAATTAGGGTTTCAAATCGGATGGTCATCAATATTCAACAATGTGAATCAATTCAAGGTTGAACCTATCAATTGGCCTCCAATTGGGCCCAAACTTGGCCCAAACGGTCTTTAGATCGTTTGGATGACCTCCAAACGGTCTTGAGACCGTTTTCCCAAAGTTTGACCAAGAACCAAGTCGGTTGGACTAGGATTGAACTCCAATTAGGTCTAAAATCAGCATTTTTATCAATTCATCAACTTATTGCAATTGGACCTTCAAACTATTAGATTATCTCAACCCTAGACCTCAAAACGGTCTTGGGTTGTGCCCAAACGGTCTTGAGACCATTTGGAGGAACCCCCAAATGGTCTTGAGACGGTTTGGGTCCTTCAACCCAAAACTCAACAAGATTTATGCTTAAAAACAACAATTTCAACCCGATTAGGGTTAGGATGTTGAAGTGCCTTCAACTCTCAATTGGTTAAGAATTAAACTTTGATTCTTTGCAGGAATGAAATTCAATATATTACCAACAGACCCTCAAACGGTCGTCCCTTGGTCAACCCTATCAAATGGTCTTGAGACCGTTTCAATCCAAACGGTCTTGCAAGACCGTTTGAGAGCAAACGGTTTGAAACTGTTTGACCTCAAACGGTTTGCAACCGTTTGGACCAAAAGGGTCCAAGGTCGTTTGATGAAGTAACATAGGAATCCACGCCCATCATCTTCAACCTCTGTCAAGGTCGGTTCTTCCACCGTTTTGCTTGCAAAAGTGCAAGGAAGAAGGGAGGTAGAAGAAGAACTAATATGCTAAATTGCAAGAACAAAGTATGCATATAAAGCAAAGAGTTTAGAGTTATAAAACCCGCCTAAAGGTTGTTCCTAGAGATCCAAGCTTCCAAGCTCCAAGCTTTAATGGCATCCTTGAGCTTCCACAAGTCGGCCAAGGTGGATTCTCCAAGGAAACGTTGGAAAGGAATGGCTAGAAAGACAGAACTAAGTGAGCTAGCCATGAATCCAACCTTGAAAACGAGTTTCCTCCATGAATTCAAGCAAAAGGGATGATCCAAACTTACCTAGGACCCTTGGTCGTCCTTCTCTGCTCCAGAGCTAGCCTTGGTCGGTTTTGAGCAAGGGAAAAAGAAATGAAAGGGAGAGGATCGTTCCCTTGCTAAGTGGGAAAGTTGTATATATACTTAGGTGAAATTTCAACATAAGGACATATGTTTTCCTCATTTCTTATCTAAGTCCTTCCTTTCTTCCTTGCACGTCCCCACATCTTATTTCTAAGGACAAACTCCTTCTAAGGTCAAGAATTGAAGGCAAAGAGGATCAACCCATTACTAAAGCATACACATAAAAGGGCTATTATACATACACCTTGATTATTCAATCATAAAGGTGTTCTTTATTATATGATTATTCACACGAAGTGACCTTTTCATCATTTCTCTTCTAAATGATGCCAAGAGTAATAAAATATGTTTTAGATGATGTAATTTGCAAGTTAACCCCTCTGATTAGGCAAATTGCACATAGGTCCTTGTATTGCAAACAATACTTCAACATTGGTTTATAGGGGACAGAAATGGAAACATATGTTCCATAAAAGCTTTAATTACATGCCAAAGGATAATTTCAACCATCTAATTTCATAATTAGGCAAAACACCTAGGGTTAGCTCGTAACCCAGGTCAGGGGTGTTACAGTTTGTGAGTCGGTACTTCCCTTGAACCTACTTGGATGAGAAGATATAACAGTTTGAGAAGATTCAAAAGGGATCTATGTCGATCAATGAATATGAGGCAAAGTTCATGGTGCTATTATGGTTTTGTCCTCATATGACAACAAACAATGATGAGAGGATCAGGCATTTCGAGAAGGGTTTGAGCACTGAGTTGACAACACTGACATCTACTTTAGAGAACTATGATAAGTTTGTCACGTTCGTGGAGTCGGTCAAGAGGATAGATAGTTTGGTTGATGAGAACCATGAGAAGAGCACCAAGAAGAGGTCTGCACAGTACCAAGGGTAGTCATCTGGAGGCTTTAAGAAGACTAGGTTTTCAGCACCATCGTCATAGTAGAGATCGGCGAGTCAGTCGTAGTAGTCATTGAATAGAGGCATAGGTCATATTTTTGTGCCTGCAGGAGCCCATAGTACTGTATCATTGTCTGTGACAGGGTCGTTTAGGCCGTGTTATGATAACCAGACATGTTACAAATGTGGACAAATTAGGCATATGAGACCATATTTCCCTGTGAGAGATGAAGAGGTGACCTAACAGCCAAGAAGGTTGAATCTATGATAGAGTGGGAACAGCTAAAGACGGCAAAAAAAGTTCGTAGTTTTTGGGTTTGGCATGATATTATAGGAGGTTCATCAAGAACTTTAGCTTAGTGGTGTTACCACTAACAAAGCTGAAAAGGAAAGATGAGCTTTTCTCCTTGGATGACATGTGTCAGTGTGTGTTCCAGTTGTTAAAGGAAAAGTTGACTAGTGCACCAGTGCTAGTGCTACTAGAGCTAGGAAAGGGCTATATCATTTTCTGTGATGCGTCAAGGAATGGTATGGATTGTGTGTTGATACAAGATAAGAATGTGATCTATTTTGCATCGTGATAGTTGAAGAAGCATAAAGGGAACTACCCAACCCATGATCTGGAGCTTGTAGTGGTGGTTCATGGCTTAAAGATCTATAGACACCACCTTTATGGTAAGAAGTGTTAGATCATCACAGATCATAAGAATTTGAAGTACATCTTTTCACAGTAGGAGTTGAACGTGTGACAGAGACTCTAGACGGATTTAATCAAGGACTATGATTGCACTGTTGATTACCATCTAGGGAAGGGGAATGTCATGGCATATGCATTGAGAAGGAAGCCTTCTTCATCATCATTTGTAGATAAAGCATAGTTATGTTCCTTGGTGTTCCATAAGAGACATGATGGTCTCCCTACATTAGATGAATGTGAAGTTGGAAGTATCCTTATTACCAAGTTTGTTGGCATAGTTACAAACAAAGCCTTCATTAAGAAAGAAGATTAGAGACGCACAACAGAATGATATTGTGATACAACATCCCGAGTGGAGTTTGACAATGAGAAGTGTTATATATGGGATTAAGAGAGAAATATTTATCCCCCTCCCCCCATGCCCGTGGCAGAGGATGAATGCCTGAGAGGGTGGTAAATTAGGCAGAAACTGGGATTCGAACCTGAGTCTCATTGTTAGGGGACACCGTGCTTGACCACTTGAGCCACTCCTTGCCAATGCAAGAAGTGTGATACATGGGATTAAGAGAGATAGATTTCTCTCCCCCTCTCCCATGCTCATGGTGGAGGTCAAATGCCTAGGTGGGTGGTCAATTAAGGCGGCAAATGGGATTTGAACCCTGGTCCCTTTGTTAGAGGACATCGTGTTTGACCACATGAGCCACTCCTTGTCGACCGAGAAGTGTGATATATGGGATTAAGAGAGAAAGATTTCTCCCCCCCCCTCTCCCATGCCTGTGGCGGAGGCCGAACGCCTGGGAGGGTGTTAAATCAAGGTGGCAACTGGGATTCGAACTTGGGTCCCTTCATGAGGAGACACCGTGCTTGACCACTTGTGATATATATTTCCACTTGAGGTGGATATGTGAAATGGTTTTAATATCCTCTGTCTGGTAACCTGGTTGATTAGTTTTATTTCTGTGTTTTGTTTTGAGTGATCTCACATTGTGTGGCACAGGGTGCCACAGAGTTGGTGTCAACCATGCTAGAGGAAAACCGCCCCCTCACGTGTTGTTTGATGCCTTAAAAAATTATGTCTAAATTTTTGGATAGAAGATTGAAGAACATCTTCCACAATGGGATCTTTTCAAACCAGCTAGATTTCATATAGGGGACATTGATTTCTGAAAGTTCTAGAGTTATTATGTGACTTCAATTCCAAAAATAAGTCGACGAACGCATGCATCAAGCTTGACATCATAATGGCCTATGATCATATCAACTGGCCTTCATTATGGTTGATTATGGATTCATTAGGGTTTTCTTAGGGGTGGATTATTCTTATTAAATATTTTTTGAAGTCTAACTTCTTCTTTGTGTTAGTGAATGGTGTTCCCCATCTCCATTTCTCTGCCTCTAGTGGTCTGTGGTAGGGGGTCCCTTGTCTCCCCTACTCTTCAGCACTGTCGTTAAGGCATTTTCCAATATCATCAGGAAGTTTGAAGACGATGGCAAAATCAAGACCTTCAAGGTGAATGGCTTCCCAGTCCAGTCACAAATGATCTTCACTGACAATGTGATGGTCTTCACACCTCCACAAGGTGATGATCCTCCTCATGTGCTTTTGGAAAACTTAATGGACATTTCATCAAGGATGTCAAATCTAAGGTATTTCTCTCCAAGTCCTATAATGATAGGAGGGTTAGACTGAGGGAGTACAATGATAGGAGGGTTAGAATGAGGGACGTGGTGGGGTTGGCCCATGGTATATGTCCTACTAAGCACTTAAGGATCCCAATTTCAAGTGGTAAGGGTAAAAGGCTGGCCTACGACACCCTAATTGATGATCTCCAGAATATATTTGATATATGTGAGGGGAACACCATTTTAATGGTTTCCAGCTGGTTCTGATTAGGATTGTCCTCCTTGCCAAGTTCATCTTATGGTGTCAACAAGATGACCTTCCCATTGTCATGATAGAAAAAGTGTGGAGCATCATTGGTGGTTTCCTTTGGCAAGGTAAATCACATTCCATTGTGTGTAACTAATGCCAGACCCCTTGCTCAAGCAGGTTTCGGCATGGTCAACCCCCTCTGCCTCATGGAGAGGGTGAGTTTATAGAGAATTTACAATTTTCATATGGAGCCATGCTCCAACTAGAGTAGATGTATTGTTTATCGTTATGGACCATCGCTCGAGGCCCCTGTAGAAATGGGGTGTTCTAGTATCTGGAAGGGTATGGTATACAAGTGTATCCAAGTGAGGAGTAACTACCTGATATTGGTAGATCCTTATTGGACAAAGTAGTGAACAAACTTTGGGTACCTCAATAATTGTAACCGTCTATTCCATGGATGGTGTTGATTTGGAACAAGATGCATACACTGAATTAGAGTTTTTTCCTCTATATCTGCATCATGGTGCATCTGCCTACTTCTAATAGACTATGTGGGTGAGGAAATGATAAAAATCCCACCTATCTTCTATGAAATGATTTTGATGCATCCCATGTTCATTTTTTTTCTCTCTCATATACCTTGTATATTTAGTGTCGTATGTCTCTTAAATGTGCATGGGGGGCAAACCTTCTTCTAACATGGAGTAGGTTTAGGTTGGGTCCTTAGAGTAACCTATAGAAGTCATATGTTGTGATGATTTGTTGGTCTTGGCATCGTTGGTATTTCTTTCCTAGTCTGGCATGAGAGAAATAGGAGGCTTCACTCTGGGAGAGATATGGATATGTTCAACTATTTTGATTTTCTTCTTGATAGTCTCACGAATGTTAATATGGAAAAACCTCTATTTATAAAGATTTTGATCTGGAAGTGAGATAATAGTGGTGTTTTTGTAGTTAACTCATCCTTTTTATTGAATATGAGGTCACCCTACCTTTTTTGGGGATAATAATATCTTACCTTATCCAATAAAAAAACAAAGAACATGAATAAAATATAATCAGACCTTAAATAGATCTTAGTTAAAAAATACTTTCTAGATACTTATGTTATGTGATTCTAAGATCAAAAATCATGTTTCAACCAAGATTCATTTATTACAATATAGCAGCAACTACATCAAGATTTGGGGGCATGATAAGCGGGGGAGCGGGAGGTGCGACAGAGAAGGAGAGTGGTGTTGCAACTATGCCTCAACCCGATGGAGATTCCTTTAGAGGAGGTTCAGGTTATGGAGGGGGCTTGCAATTTTAGTGATTATGTTATTCCTTGAAGGCCAATTCTCAGAAGGTTTGGACAGATCTATTCTTGAAGGATAAAGGTAGGGATGACATGAGGTTGTCAAAGAAGGATATTAGTGTTATTGATGGAAAATTGGTGTATCTTAAGGAGATTGCGGTCAAGAATTTGGAGAGATGGAGTAGATCGGCAACGTGCTACATTACTGGAGTGAAGTCTTATTGGCCTTCGCTGGTGGAGACTTTCTTTCAAATGTGGAACTCTTGAGGTTAAATCGAGGTCAAGTCAAGAGGTAATGGTTTTTTTCATTGTGAATTTCTCTTACGATGAAGACTTATACACTTCTATTGAGAGAGGACCACATTTTTTTCCGATAAAGCCTATTTTTGTTAAGAAGTGGTAATGAGGAGAGACTGTGGAGAAGTTTAGTTTGGAGGAGTTCTCGGTATGGGTGAGGGTTTTTGATCTTCCGTTGGAGCTTTGAGATGAAGATATGTTCAGATTTATTGGTTCATTCCTAGGGAAGTTGATCCATGTAGATAGTTCTACGAGTGTTTTTAATAGATTGGAATTCGCTTAGATGCAGGTTCTAATGTTTGTTGATTCTACTTTTCCTAAATATATTCCATCAATTAGTGATGATGGATTTGAGAATAATGTTTACATTGAATATGAATGGTTCCCAGATATATGTGCATGTTGTGGTAAGTTTGGTCATGAATCAGTTTATTGCCCTGAGAAGCCTAAAGCCCGTGTTGCCCAAGAGGATAAAGAACAGAATAAGGTCTAGGTATGGAAGAATAAGTCCCAAGACATGGCTAGAGTTGAGGAATCTTTTGTGGATGCTATGTTTGAGTTAGTTGAACTTCTGGTTGAGAATGAAGGTGTTGTTGCTACTCCTATTTCCCTGACCTCTAATGGTTTCACTACATTCAAAAGCTCTAGAAGAAAGTCTATGATTCTGCCAAGGCTAACTAAACCTCTTAGTGTTGCTTATAGATAGTTTGAGTTCTCTAATAACAGATTTGCTTCTTTGCAGCTCAATGGGATAGATGGGGAAGAAGAGGAGATTCTTGGGCCATGATCAACTAGAAGGGTCCAAATGACTAATCCATGTACTATTACCTTTTGGAACGTGCTGGGTGTAAATAAGAAAATTAACTGTATCCAAGCGGAGATCAGTAGGATGGGGTGTGATATAGCTATTATTCTATAATTTCATATTAGTGTGGATGGTCTATATAATGATGTGCAAATGATGTGGAAGGGGGATCAATTTATTTCAAAGATTTCTATTCTTTTGTGAGAATTATTTTTATGTGGAATAATTCTTATATTTGTCTTTGTATGATCTCTGCTAGCCTTGAGTTGATCCATTATGTAGTCTAGTTTGAAAATTCTAGCTTCTTTCTTTCGACTGCTTATGGTGTCAACCCTGATAAAGAAAGGAAAGAGTTATGGGAGGAGCATATCCTTATTTCTCAATTTGTAGATAGTCATTGGTGTATAATGGGTGATTTCAATGTTGTTCGTTTCAAATGTGAAAAGAATGTGTAAACATCCACCGTATACTATGTCTATGAGTGACTTTAATGATACTCTACAGAAGACCGATCTTCTAGATCTTCCCTCTCAAGGGCCTTTTTTACCTAGGATACTAAGAAAAATAAAGGTCTTCCTACGTATTCTAGAATTGAAAGAGTTTTGAATAAATTGAAGTTTTTGGATTGTTATAATGAAGATTGGGTTCATTTCAATTCTACTCTATATAGTGATCATATAATTATCAATCTTTGCCTGTCAAAAACTAAAAGGAATGACACTCCATTTAGGTTCACTGATGCCTTGATTAGGTGTCCTGACTTTGAGAGTGTAGTTAAGAAATCTTGGTTAGATTCTTTATGGTTAAGGGTCCACCTATGTACATGTAATATCACAAACTTAATAATATGCATGGGTGTCTGATTAAGTGGAACAAAACCTATGTGGGGCATTATATTTCAAATGCTCGCAAGATGGAAGGTGAAGCTCTTGAGTTGAAACTCTAGCTGACAACCATCCTTTGGATAATGATATTATGGACAAACTGATTATTAAGAAGAAAGAGGCAGCGGAAGACATGGGTGTTGAGGAGGTTTTTCGGAAACAAATGCACTGGATCCTTTGGTTGACTGAAGAAGATCACAACTCATTGTTTTCTACACATCCTTAAAACTAGAAAGCTGAAGAATAATATTTTCTTTATTAATATTGATGGGGTTCAGGTTACTAACCAGTCTGAGATCAAGAATCATATTGTTGTCTACTTTTGTAATTTTCTCAACTCCACTTCTACTTCTATCTTTGAATGGAAGGAGAAATGGTGCATTCCACAAATTACTTCAGATCGAGCTCACAATTTGAGTAGATGGGTGACGAGAGAGGAGATTAAGTCCACTATTGATAGCATGAAGTGGAATAATACCCTAGGCCTAATGGTTATAATTTGGATTTCTTTAAATATGCTTGGGGGAATGTTGGTGAGGATCTGACGAATGAAGTCTTGAACTTCTTTGATAACTCCAATGTTAAAAGAAAGCAATAGAACCTTTATTGCTCTTATTTTGAAAAATAGTAGGGCAAAATATGTCAAACATTGGAGGCCGATTTCTCTTTGTAATATCATTTATAAAGTGATTACTAAAATTCTAATAAAAAGATTGTAGGGAGTCCTTCCTAATGTCATTGATCTAAATCAAGTGGCTTTCATTAATGGTAGAAAAAATGAAGATGCTCTTCTTCTAGCTAATGAAATTCTAAGTTCCTTTTCTAATTTCTTTGGAGTTCCAAAGATTGCATGAATGTAGATTTAACCAAAGCTTATGATGTTGTGGATAAAAATTTCATTATTTTCATTATGATTAATATGGGATCCCTTGGATGTTGGATATATTGCCTTAAGGAGTGTTTTGATTCTAACTCTTTTCAGGTGTTGTTTTATGCAGTTCCTACTAGTCCTTTTGTTGGTTCGAATGGGATTCATCAAGGGGATCCCATCGCACCCTATCTCTTTGTGATTGTTGTGTAAGGCTTGAGTTCTATATTTAAGTCTTATGTTAATAAGAATAAAATAGATCATTTTAAAGCATCTAGAGACTTTGGTGTCACACATCTCATTTTTTTTATGATCTACTCAATTTCGCCAAAAGAGATAGAAAGAATTCCTTGGCGAAAAAAGAAATTCTTTCTATTTTTTGGAGAAGTGTCTAGCCTTCATTTGAACCCCTCAAAGAGTCAAGTTTTTTTGAGTAAAAAGGATAGAAGTGAGGAGATCTCAGAGCTTTTGGATATTGCGATTTGTTCTTTACCTGTTAAGTATATTAGTCTTCCTTTATTTGTTGGAATGTTAACAAAGATGATGTGTTTGCCTATCATATATAAGGTGAATATGAATCTTAACTCTTGGAAGAGTAGGTTGCTTTATATGGTTGGGAGATTATAAATTGTGAATTTAACCTTGGCATCCTATTAAATGTTTCAGTCTATTGTCTTTCCTATCCCGAAAGCTACCATTAATGATCTCAAAAAATTGTTCAAGGACTTCTTATGGGGAAATTTTGATAAGAAGAAGAAGATGCATACTATTTCATGGAAACAAATCTTTAAACCAAAGAAAGAGGGTGGTTTGGGTGTTAGATGCATTTAAGATTGGATGAAGGTGGGGCTTATTATGAATCTTTATAGTGTTTCTCAAAATAAGAAATCCTTGTGTGTTAAATGGGTGCATGAGATATACATAAAGGACTTGTCAATTTGGAGTTGTAGTACTAAACTAGGATTTTCTTGGTTGTGGAAGAAAATCCTTGCTATTAGAGATAAGTATGTGATCAGTTGATTATCAAAGTTGGATATGGCAAAAACACGTTGCTATGGTTAGACCCCTGGTGTCAAATGGGTATGTGTCTCATTCAAATGTTGGGTGCTATTCTAGTTTCAAGATTTAGTAATGGTACTAAAACGAAGGCTGGTGAATGTATTACTGATGAGAAGTGGAGTTTCCCTGCTACAAGGGGGGTCTGATGAGGCTTGTCTCTTCTTTAGTAAGTTGGATGAGCTGGGTGCATGAGTTGTTACCTTTATGTTGGAATGAAAGAAGAAACCCACTTTGAGGTATGCTTGGAATTCCTACATGGTAGTTGGTGACGAGGTCAGCTGGGAAAATTGGGTTTGGTCCAAGGGGATGCCTAGAAGAGTATCTATTTTGTTATGAAAAGGATTTATTAAATGGTTATCCGCCAAAGATTTTCTTATTAATTCTAGTTTGCAAATTGTTTCAAGATGTGGGGTCTGCTGTGAGCAGGTGGAAGACTGAAAGCATTTGTTCTTTGGCTTCTCATTTTTTGGTCATATTTGGTTGTCTTTTAAAATCATTCATGGTAGGAGTATGATGTGATGGTATGCCTTACTATGCTTGAAGGGGAAGGCTAGGATCCTGGCTGCTTTGATTTTGTATAACCTGTTGCGAGAAAGGAATCAAAGGTTTTTTTTATGGTCAGTGCATACGTCCTGATCTCATTTGGGAGGAATCCAGAGCTAATTCTTTTTTTTATTCTTGGTTGATTGTCCATTGTATAGATAGATAGTATTTTCAATTTTTCCTATTCTTTCTTTTTTTGATTCTATTTGTACATAGACCTTTGGAAAATAATAAAAAGGGAGGATGCGCGCTTGGAGAAGCAAAAAAAAAGATAAAAAATGCTAATCCAAGATCAATAGTATGTCTCTTTTGGTTAAGATAAGAATTTAATGATTACACGAATGAGACCTATATTGATCAATTATATGATATAATCATAATAGAATTACCATATTAGAAGTTTACCTTGTTGTATGATTAGGAGTCACCATGTTAGGCATTAACGAGTTGATTATATCAAAATATTGTTATCGTAGGATATAATGGGAAAAATTGATTTAGGTTCATAACATATAGTCTTAGATTCTCTTATATATTTAATAGGTAGAATTTCATGTATATACCTAATACTGGTCCTAGTTTGAAAAAGGGTTTAATATATGTTAATAATGTCGAGATTATATGATAACCCAAAATCTAATGCTATTACTATGATTAATTGAGGTAACCTGATCTAAATTGATGTATGGTGATATGATGACTAATATGATGAATTAGGGTTGCCCATAAAGTCAGTATAAGGTAGGTAACCCTTATGACTCATGATATGATAATATTAGGGTTTTGAGCCTAATGGGAAACCCTAAGATAACCTTAAACCTTGGTCAGTGTCGAAAATATGTATAATTAGAATTGTTATGATCAATTGGTGACACTTTAGGGTTGTATACAATTACAAATCATGTTGATTGATTTCAATATACCCTCTCATTCTTGAATACATTTGATGATTGGATTGTAGAAAGTATTTGAAAAATATACTACATGGTTCTTCAGTAAGGTATGTGGTTAGTTATAAATCACTACTTTATAAAATTCTACAGTTTTGTGTATGATTTCTGAAGTATTGATTCGATGAATAAACTATTGGATACTTATCTATTTATTTTATACTATAATGACACTATGAATATCACATAAAGTAAACTATCTTTCCTGAATCTTGGGTTACATGTGACACGAGGTAGTGCACAAAAATCCAAGGATGGACAGTAATTACACCTGAGATAGAATACCCAAAATGGGTTAACATATGTCATGAAACTATAACTTCAAATGTGCAAATAATTTGATTATTAACATTATATGTTGTTAGTATACTTTCACACATTTTGGTTGCACCACATACACAATTTAGAAATATGTTGACCACATTTTGTTTGTTAGTGTTTTATGTAGTTGATACATTTGATGCAAGGACATGTAGATAAAGAAGAAATCAATTGAAGATATTAAAGCTATGCCAAAGAGGATTAGGTAGATAGTATCTCTCTTTTTCTCATATATGTACAAGTTTGTTCTTAAAATACTCATGTTGTTGACTCAGGGTCAATGTGGGCTCTGATCTCCAAACCATGACATAAACACGATTAAAACTTAGCGGAAGCGAATCGGTAATCAGCGGAAGACAAAAATCACGGGAAATTAAAACTTTTCGAGATAAGAACTTGGATCCATAAAACTTATTTCATAAAGAGAGATAAACTATTTACATCTCAGGATAATTACTTCTTGAGTAATTATATACATCAAGATACAAAATCTCAAGATCACTATACAAAAGACTCCAAGACCTGAGAGTACAGAGGACACATAGGACTGACTCTAACTACACCATATGGCAGGACAATCTCCACCTGAGATTACTGCTGCCCCTGATGTTGTTGTTGAGACTGATCACCTGTAGGCTGGTTCCTTCGTCTCCGACGTCCACCTAAAAAGTTGAAGCCTACGGGGTGAGACAATTATACATAATTGTCCCAGCAAGAGTTATAACTCTTCGCCAGAAGCTTTATTATAACATCTAAGAATATCTTAAAGCAGTAAAGCCTTCAAAGTATTCCATAACAGTTGCAGGTATAACAAGATCTCTACAATTAGGAGATATGAAGAATATAAGCACTATTGCAATATAACATCAATCAACTAACTTGGAGTTATCTCTAACAAGTTATACTACATGGTTGATTATGTTTTACAAACAACATTATGCCCTGTGGAGATGAGGCTTACCACTCATGCTCCAACTGATCGCTGAGAAGTCTCATCAGTATCATACATAGGTCATTAAGAGAGCCGGATTCTTATGACCTTCACCTTCCTCAGTCAGTAAGAGGATCACTTGTAGGACATCTCGTGTCTCTACTTAATATAGCTCACCAGGGTAAACTGGTCCTTCGCTATTCTAGAGTCACAGTGGCGTTCTGTACTCTCTTCGTCATCAGGAGGTTTCATATTTACCTACCACTGATACGGATATCTGTGCTTTCTTCATCATCAAGAGGTTTCATGTTTACCTACCACTGATACGGTATGAAAATATAGTGAAGGATGGATGGATTCCACATCTACATCACTTTCCTACACTAGGATGTAAGGTTCTACACATCCATGTACCCCACATACTCAAAAGTATGTGCTCCAGGAGTTCCTTGAGGAAAACCTGTTTCACCATCACTTAATCTCTGACAATGATGGATCTATGATCAGGGCTCTATATTATACTTGATTAGTTAGGTACATTCAGTATTCTTTAACAGCATACATTATTCTTCAAACAATAACAGTAGCATAACAGCTATGAAGGAAGAATACTAAATGTAACAGGCCTAACTCATGTCAATCATCATGTCTCATTATCCTCATCACAAGTCATCTCTAAGGCATGACTTTGATGGTATTCATGGCTCTCACAGCCCATTATCAACATAGGATGCCATTGACAAGACATCAAATTACCTTACTTATTCATAAGGCTAATCATCATGCCTTTAATGAATATAACATCAACATCCATACCTGGATATGATTACCTTCATATCAGAACCTGCATGGTTAATACAACTGATAAAGGTAATATAGAAATAAGGAGTGTACTTCCCATCTTTGTCATGAGAGTTACATCTCTAATTCTCATTAATTAGAGTTTAATACTCAAATGCATGCCATTTCCCTTGAATTAGGGTTTACTATTCATATTACATGTCATCACCCTTGAATTAGGGTTTACTATTCATATTACATGTCATCACCCTTGAATTAGGGTTTACTATTCACATTACATGTCATCACCCTTGAATTAGGGTTTACTATTCACATTACATGTCATCACCCTTGAATTAGGGTTTACTATTCACATTAAAGTGAATTGAACTCATTACATCATCATATATGAGTAACATCTTCATTGATGCTCTTAGATTAGTTAAAGGTTCATCATTTATCATAATTAGGGTTTCTATGATCTCACACAGGTGGGTCATACCCTAATTATGCTCCTCCCTGTGCATTGGAGATGCTTTAATTGAGTTTTCTCCTAAAAAGGGTACTTTCTCTCTCTAGAAGTACTTTCTCTCTCTATAAGTACTTTCTCTCTCATCATAATGTTAGGTGATGTCAACATCACTCTAGATCAGGTTGGATTAAGTCATCATAGGCTAACATATCCCAAAACATCACCATTATGTGATTAGGGTTTGATTTGATCAAGGTATTACTCAATTTACCCTTCAGGGGTATTTTTGGTAATTTACCCCATTGATCATTATCATGGTCAAAACCTTAGTCAATTAACCCCTTAATATCCTAGATTATGATTAGGGTTTGATTTGGGAAACATTGGACCATTTATATTATGAATTGATTGAAAGAAGTCAACTTGGAATCACATTGATTGATTTCAATCATTAATCATCAATTGGGTTGAGATCGGTTGAAAGTGTTGACCGTTTGCCCACTTTGACCTTCCAAGACCGCGAGCCTCTTTCTAACTCCAAGACCGCGAGCCCCCGTAGGCTTCAAGACCGCGAGCCTCTTCAAGTGGTTCAAGACCGCGAAGCCCTATCATTGGTTCAATTGATGTTGAGACCGCGAAGATCAAATTGGAGTTGAGACCGTGAAGATCAAATTGGAGTTGAGACCGCGAAGAGACGTTGACCGTTTAGCTAGTTTGACCTCAGGACCGCGAGGCCCTTCGCGGTCTTGAGACCACAAGCCTCCTCTTGGTCTTGAGACCATGAGCCCCCTCACAGTCTTGAGACCGCGAGCCCTCTCACGGTCTTGAGACCGCGAGGCTCACATGGTCTCAGCCGCTTGGTCCATCAACAAAGTCAACAAAGCAATTGATGATGTCAACCGATGTTGAAGCCCTCAAAAGGTAAAATCTATGTTGACCACCTATGGATTGGGTCAATTAAGGTTATGATTAACCAATTGGTCATTCAATTGACCCTCAATTGTTGATCAATTAGGATTGAAATCGATTCAATTAGGGCCTACCAATGTTCACCCATTATCACTCAACAATGTGCATCAACACAAGGTTGAACCCTTCAATTGAGCTCCAATTGGGCCCAAACTTGGCCCAAACGGTCTTGAGGTCATGTGGGTGGACCCTACATGGTCTTGAGACCGTTTGCCCAAGATTTCATCAAACATTAAGGTGATTTGATAGTGGTTGAACCATGATTGGGTCACCAAATCAGAATTTTGATCAATTGATAACTTATTTGCAATTGGGTCCTCAATTGGTCAAATTACTCAACCCTAGACCTTCAAACGGTCTTGGGTGATTGTCCTCTCGGTCTTGAGACCGTTTGGATGAGTTCCAAACGGTCTTGAGACTGTTTGCCCATCCAATTTTGGATTCTAGTGCAAATTCGTCAAGGTTGTACAAATTGAGTTGATGATTATATCAATTTTTAATTGCAATGTAATTTGGTGTAATTGTACCTTCAATTGGTCAACTATCCTTGACCCCAGACCTCCAAACGGTCTTGGTTGATTGCCCTCGCGGTCTTGAGACCGTTTGGGTGATCCCTAAACTGTCTTGAGACCGTTTAGGTCAATCAACCCTAAAAACCCTAATTAGGTCACCATAATTTTAGTACTGATTTCATCTAGGGTTAGCCCTAGTATTCACCCTTCAACTCTTAGCCCGTTTGGAATTAGACCATAAAACTTGGTGAGTTGTTAATTAACATAATTGTGAACAGTAATCTCATACGGTCAACGCCTAGTCAACGACCTTACACGGTCTTGAGACCGTTTGCCCAAAAAGACAATTTCAGACCGTTTGAAAATCAGGGATAAATTCAAATAAAGTTGTTACTTACAAAGGTCATATCTCCCGATTCCCTTGGATTTAACCTCCCAAATTTTGAGGGTAATTATCCTATATAATTAGGAACAGATTTCTTATACGGTCAACGCTCGGTCAACGGGGCCAAACGGTCTTGGAGACCGTTTGCCCTGTCGCGGTCTCGAGACTGTTTTCTTGGAAATCACGCCTTCATCTCCTAGCTAAAGAACAGTACGAATATCCCATGGATTTGCTTGCAAAATAGCAGGGAAAAGTAGGGAAACACTAAGAGCTATCATCAAAACGCATATAAAGATGCACATAGTAAAGCATGGGTTTAGAGTTATAAAACTCGCCTAAAGCTTGCTTCTTGAGCTCCAAGCTTTCAAGCTCCAAGCTCTAATGGCGTCCTTGAGTTCCCACAGGTTGGCCAAGGTGAAAACTCCAAGGAAGGTCAAGGAAAGATGGCTAGAAAGATAGGATTTTGAGAGTTAGCCATGAAGCTGACCTTGAATTCGAGTTCTAACCATGGAATTAGGCAAGAAGAGGGGTTTAAACCTACCTTGCACCCCTTCGTCATCCTCCTTAGCTCCAAGGCAGTCCTTGGTCGTCTTTGGTGAAATGAAACAGTAAGGGAACGAATGGTAAGTTCCCTTGCAACTAAGGGAAGGAGAGCTTATATACATGGGGTAGGATTTTCAACATTAGTTCATAAGTTGTCCATAATTCCAACTAGGTCCCTCCTTCTTTACTTGATCGTCCCTTCCTCTTTATTCTAAGGACAAACCTTCTCTTAAGGTCTTAGAAAAGAAGGTAAAGGAGAGCAAGCTAATAATGAGGTACATACATAAAGAGATATCACACATATACCCTGATTATTCAATCACAAGGCATATCTCATAACTTGATAATTCAATTGAGGTGACTTCCTCATCATTTCTTCTCTTAATGATGGCAAGAGTTTAAAAAGATACATTAGATGACATATTTCACAATTTGTATCCCTTAATTTGGGTAAATTGCATTTTACCCCAATTTAGGGTTTCAAGCACCGGGATTGCTTCCACAGCTGCACCTTGGTGCCCTAGCTTGGGAAATCCCTCAAACTTTACCAAAAAGATTCTCATGATGTCTCAACATCAGAGGAACATCTCACCATGTGCAAATTGCAAGCTAACCCTTTTAACTGGGTAAATTGCACATAGGTCCCTGTATAACAAAACAATGCTACAACTTTAAATAAAAAGGAGCAATTACTGAAATATATGTCTCTGAGAAACTTAATTACATGCTCAGAGTTAATCACAAATATTTAATTACATATTTAGGCAAAACACCTAGGGTTAACTCATAACCCAGGTCAGGGATGTTACAAATTATCCACCCCTTAAAAGGATTTCGTCCCCGAAATCGATAAAACATACTAAGAGAAAAGGGCAGGATACTTCCTTCTCATCTCATCCTCTAACTCCCAAGTGGCTTCTTCAACACCACGATGGTTCTAGAGGACTTTAACAAGACTTATATCTTTCTTTTTTAACTTTTTAATTCGTTTATCAAGGATTGACACTGGTCCCTCCTCATAGGATATGTCATCATTCAATTCTACCTCCATAGGTTGTAGAACTGACTCGGTGTCTGGGTGACATTTCTTCAACATAGAAATGTGAAACACAGGATGTAACCTCTGTAATTCTGGGGGAAGCTCTAGTTTATATGCTACCTTTCCAATCCATTCAATGATTGGATAAGGCCCCATATATCTAGGAGCTAACTTCCCTTTCCTTCCAAAACGAAGGACCCCTTTCCAAGGTGAGACCTTAAGATACACTTTGTCTCCAACCTGGAACTCTAAGGGTCTACGACGTTTGTCAGCATAAGATTTCTGCCTATCCTGAGCAGTCTTAATCTTATGATGTATTACTTTAATCTTTTCTGTGGTTTGCTGCACCAGGTCAGGACCTAACAACTGGTGCTCACCAGTCTCAAACCAACACAAGGGTGATCTACAACGTCTACCATATAAGGCTTCATAAGGTGCCATATCAATACTATGCTGATAGCTATTATTATAGGCAAACTCTATCAAGCTTAGGTGTAGATTCCAACTTCCGGTGAACTGGAGAACACATGCTCGCAACAGGTCTTCTAAGGTTTGTATGGTCCTTTCCGACTGTCCATCAGTCTGTGGATGAAAGGTCGTACTAAACCTCATCTTAGTGCCTAAGGCTTTGTGCAACTGTTCCCAAAAACGACTGGTAAACTGAGGACCTCTGTCAAAAACTATTGTGACAGGAACTCCGTGCAAACGCACTATCTCTTGAACATACAATTCTGATAACCTTTCAGCAGAATAGGTTGTTTTGACAGGTAAGAAATGTACTGTCTTAGTCAACCTATCAACAATTACCCAAATGGAATCATGTCCTTTGCTTGTCCTGGGTAGGCCAACAACAAAGTCCATGGTCACATGGTCCCACTTCCACTGTGATATGGGTAAAGGTTGCATTGTTCCTGCAGGCTTCTAGTGTTCAACTTTAACTTGCTGACACACGGGACACCTCAGAACAAACTCTGCAACGTCCTTTTTCATCCCAGGCCACCAATACAGATCCTTCAAATTCTGATACATCTTGGTGCTCCCTGGATGCATAGCATACATGGAAGAATGGGCTTCTTCCAGGACTAACTTCCTCAAGTTGTCCACATCCGGCACTATCATTCTTCCATTTTAACAAGCTACTTGATCTTTTGAGTCATGAAAATCATCTTGCTTCTCATTTCCATACTCAGATCTTATATGTTGAACTGCATCATCACCTAGATGTGCCTCTTTAATCTGCTCCCTCAGGGTAGGTTTAATATGCATCTCAGCTAACAAACCGGTTAACAATGACACCTTCAACTGTACATTGTCTTGCCTTAAAGAGATAAGCATATCTCTTCTAGAGAATACTAAAGAGTTTAGTTGTGCTCTATTCATGGTTGATGTTGCTGATTTCCTACTCAAGGCATCTGCAACAACATTGGCCTTGCCTGGATGGTAATCAATTGTACAATCGTAGTCCTTGATTAACTCCATCCAGCGACGTTGCCTCATGTTGAGCTCATGCTGAGAGAAAATATACTTAAGGTTTTTGTGGTCTGTGAAAATCTGGAATGTTTCTCCGTAGAGATAATGCCTCCAGATCTTCAATGCATGAACCACAGCAGCTAACTCTAGATCGTGTGTTGGATAATTCTCCTCGTGTTTCTTAAGCTGTCGGGAAGCAAAAGAAATCACTTGTTTATCCTGCATCAACACACATCCTAGTCCGTTCTTGGAAGCATCACAGAAAACTATATATCCTTTTCCTTGTTCAGGTAGCACTAACACATGTGCACTTGTCAACCTCTCCTTCAGCAACTGGAAAGATTGTTGACACTTATCACTCCAAGAAAAAGGAACATCTTTCCGGGTTAACTTGGTCAAAGGTAAAGCTATAGAACTAAAGTTCTTAATGAACCTTCGATAATAGCCAGCTAACCCCAAGAAACTTCGAATTTCCGTCGGTGTCTTTGGTTGTTCCCATTGTAGAACAGATTCTACCTTTGTAGGGTCAACTCGAATTCCCGAGGCGGATATTACATGTCCAAGGAAAGATACCTCCGGCAGCCAGAACTCACACTTGCTAAACTTAGCGTACATCTTATGTTCTCTTAGCAAGGTCAAAGCTTGGCGAAGATGCTGCTCATGCTGCTGAGCATCCTTACTATAAATTAGAATGTCATCTATGAAGACGACAACACATTGATCAAGGAAAGGTCGAAAAACTCTATTCATGAGTTCCATAAATGCAGCTGGTGCATTGGTTAGTCCAAACGACATAACCGTGAACTCATAGTGACCATATCTTGTCCTAAAGGCAGACTTGGATATGTCACTATCCTTAATACGGAGTTGGTGATATCCATACCTCAAGTCTATCTTTGAAAAGATTGTTGCACCACGCAACT
This sequence comes from Alisma plantago-aquatica, assembly GCA_963693085.1. Lineage (NCBI taxonomy): Eukaryota > Viridiplantae > Streptophyta > Magnoliopsida > Alismatales > Alismataceae > Alisma > Alisma plantago-aquatica. The sequence goes on from OY856410.1 coordinate 1,390,487,326, forward strand.
GGTCAAAGAGATCATCAATCCTCGGCAGAGGATACTTATTCTTTATTGTTACTTTATTGAGTTGTCTGTAATCAATGCACAACCGCATTGACCCATCTTTCTTTTTAACAAACAAGACCGGAGCACCCCAAGGTGAAGTACTTGGTCGGATAAAACCTATCTCAAGTATCTCTTGAAGCTGTTTCTTGAGTTCTTCCATCTCGGCAGGCGCCATCCTATACGGAGTTTGAGCTATGGGTTTCGTATCTGGGATCAGATTAATTTCAAAATCAATCTCCCGAGGTGGTGGTATACCAGGAAGTTCTTCAGGAAACACATCCTCGAATTCCCTGACTATGGGAACTTCAGCAGGATTGGTCCTTTCCTTGGTAACATCTACCACATGGGCTAAGAATGCATAACATCCTTGCCTCAACAGCTTATCAGCAACCATAGCTGACACAAGACAGGTGGGCAGAATATTTCTTTCACCTTGAAAGATCCATGTGTTGCTTTCATCAGCAAACACAGCCAACTTGGACTCACAATCCAAGACAACTCTATACCTTTCTAAGGTATCCATCCCGAGGATTATATCAAATCCCTGCATATCAAGTGGTATAAGATCCACTTGAATGCGATGGTCAGAAAAGAAGAGGATGCAGGGAGAACATACCTCCTGCAAAACGGCAGACCCACTCAACGGAGTCTCTAACAACAAACTATCTGCTCTATGACTAACAGTCACATTGCAGTTACGAATCATTTCATGAGTGATGAAAGAGTGCGTAGCACCCGGATAAATCAGAACAGATACATCACAGGATATAGACATATCAGAATATAAAAGTTTCATCTGACCTGCCACTACCCGTGGATTGACCACTGCCTCAGGTGGGTTCATAGCATAGAACCTCGCAGTCGCCTGGTGTTGAGGTGGTGTTGATGATCCAGCTTGAGACGCTTGTCCACATCCTCGAGCTGCTCCTTGATGTTGTCTATTCTGAGATCCCTATTGATTCTGTCTCAGGGTTTGTTGTGTCACACCGACAGGCCTAGAACGGAAATCCTTCATCAAGTGTCCCACCTTACCACAGTTGTAGCAACTCTTCTCCTGTTGCTGTGGTCTGGGTGGTCCAGTAACTGACACTGATGCAGAATTGTGTGTCCCTTGAAGCGGTTGACTCCGTCCTCTACCTCTGCTTGGTGTCCATTGAGTTTGAAAACTCGATCTGGGTGGTGGAGGGTTAGGTGCAGAGAATCTAGGTTTCTTAGAATCCCTAGATGAAGAACCCTGGAACTGTGGATATCTTTTATGGGTTTGTCGTTTCTCAACCACAAATCTCTCTATCCTTCGGACTGACTCAACGAAGGTAGAGAATCTCTCTCTGTTTTCTAAGGCAGACACAGGGGTTGACATATCAGAATTCAAACCCTTTTCGAATCTTCTGATTCTTTCCTCATCCGTAGCAGCCATGTACGGATAGAACCGTAACAACTCCATGAACTTAGCTTCATACTCACTAATGTTCATCATACCCTGCCTTAGTTTCTCAGACTGAGAGATCTTCTCATCTAGGAAGGTCTTTGGAAAATATCTATTGATAAATTCCCGACGAAACTCTTCCCATGAGAACTCTACTCCAGGTCTCTTCTGCTCTTCCATGTTCCACCAGTGACCAGCACTGCCTTTGAGAAGATAGACAGCATGTCTAACCTTCTCAGCTTCCGGAATCATAAGAATCCTGAAAGCCTTCTCCAACTCTGTCAACCATAAGTCAGCATCTACAAGGTCGGCAGTTCCAAAGTACTCGGTAGCTCTGACACGACGAAGTCGTTCGAATGTCTTACCGATACCTTGTGCTTCAGACTGGACAGGTGCCCTAGGTGTAGGAATGGGCATCCTATCGGTTATATGTGTCATGGCAGTCATGAACTGCCCGAACATCGTCTGTACAGCTGGATCACTCATGTCAGCTGGGTCGAACTGGGGTGGCTCTCTTGGCGACTCAGGTGCAGGTTGTTCTATTCTCGGAACTCTTGCACCGCCTCGAGGTGCACTAGCACTACTCTCTTCCACGTTCTCATCACGATGTTCTGACATTCTTATGTATCTTCTTCTCCTGAGGAGCAGAAGATTCTATTAGATGAGGAAGGAGTACTAAAGGTAGACTCGACATCCTAAGTCCTATGCCTCTGTAGACTCAACTAAACCTGGAGCTCTGATACCACTAGTTGTGGGCTCTGATCTCCAAACCATGACATAAACATGATTAAAACTTAGCGGAGGCGAATCGGTAATCAGCGGAAGACAAAAATCACGGGAAATTAAAACTTTTCGAGATAAGAACTTGGATCCATAAAACTTCTTTCATAAAGAGAGATAAACTGTTTACATCTCAGGATAATTACTTCTTGAGTAATTATATACATCAAGATACAAAATCTCAAGATCACTATACAAAAGACTCCAAGACCTGAGAGTACAGAGGACACATAGGACTGACTCTAACTACACCATATGGCAGGACAATCTCCACCTGAGATTACTGCTGCCCCTGATGTTGTTGTTGAGACTGATCACCTGTAGGCTGGTTCCTTTGTCTCCGACGTCCACCTAAAAAGTTGAAGCCTACGGGGTGAGACAATTATACATAATTGTCCTAGCGAGAGTTATAACTCTTCGCCAGAAGCTTTATTATAACATCTAAGAATATCTTAAAGCAGTAAAGCCTTCAAAGTATTCCATAACAGTTGCAGGTATAACAAGATCTCTACAATTAGGAGATATGAAGAATATAAGCACTATTGCAATGTAACATCAATCAACTAACTTGGAGTTATCTCTAACAAGTTATACTACATGGTTGATTATGTTTTACAAACAACATTATGCCCTGTGGAGATGAGGCTTACCACTCATGCTCCAACTGATCGCTGAGAAGTCTCATCAGTATCATACATAGGTCATTAAGAGAGTCGGATTCTTATGACCTTCACCTTCCTCAGTTAGTAAGAGGATCACTTGTAGGACATCTCGTGTCTCTACTTAATATAGCTCACCAGGGTAAACTGGTCCTTCGCTATTCTAGAGTCACAGTGGCGTTCTGTACTCTCTTCGTCATCAGGAGGTTTCATATTTACCTACCACTGATACGGATATTTGTGCTTTCTTCATCATCAGGAGGTTTCATGTTTACCTACCACTGATACGGTATGAAAATATAGTGAAGGATGGATGGATTCCACATCTACATCACTTTCCTACACTAGGATGTAAGGTTCTACACATCCATGTACCCCACATACTCAAAAGTATGTGCTCTAGGAGTTCCTTGAGGAAAACCTATTTCACCATCACTTAATCTCTGACAATGATGGATCTATGATCAAGGCTCTATATTATACTTGATTAGTTAGGTACATTCAGTATTCTTTAACAGCATACATTGTTCTTCAAATAATAACAGTAGCATAACAGCTATGAAAGAAGAATACTAAATGTAACAGGCCTAACTCATGTCAATCATCATTTCTCATTATCCTCATCACAAGTCATCTCTAAGGCATGACTTTGATGGTATTCATGGCTCTCACAGCCCATTATCAACATAGGATGCCATTGACAAGACATCAAATTACCTTACTTATTCATAAGGCTAATCATCATGCCTTTAATGAATATAACATCAACATCCATACCTGGATATGATTACCTTCATATCAGAACCTACATGGTTAATACAACTGATAAAGGTAATATAGAAATAAGGAGTGTACTTCCCATCTTTGTCATGAGAGTTACATCTCTAATTCTCATTAATTAGAGTTTAATACTCAAATGCATGCCATTTCCCTTGAATTAGGGTTTACTATTCATATTACATGTCATCACCCTTGAATTAGGGTTTACTATTCATATTACTTGTCATCACCCTTGAATTAGGGTTTACTATTCACATTACATGTCATCACCCTTGAATTAGGGTTTACTATTCACATTACATGTCATCACCCTTGAATTAGGGTTTACTATTCACATTAAAGTGAATTGAACTCATTACATCATCATATATGAGTAACATCTTCATTGATGCTCTTAGATTAGTTAAAGGTTCATCATTTATCATAATTAGGGTTTTTATGATCTCACACAGGTGGGTCATACCCTAATTATGCTCCTTCCTGTGCATTGGAGATGCTTTAATTGAGTTTTCTCCTAAAAAGGGTACTTTCTCTCTCTAGAAGTACTTTCTCTCTCATCATAATGTTAGGTGATGTCAACATCACTCTAGATCAGGTTGGATTAAGTCATCATAGGCTAACATAGCCCAAAACATCACCATTATGTGATTAGGGTTTGATTTGATCAAGGTATTACTCAATTTACCCTTCAGGGGTATTTTTGGTAATTTACCCCATTGATCATTATCATGGTCAAAACCTTAGTCAATTAACCCATTACTATCCTAGATTATCATTAGGGTTTGATTTGGGCAACATTGGACCATTTATATTATGAATTGATTGAAAGAAGTCAACTTGGAATCACATTGATTGATTTCAATCATTAATCATCAATTGGGTTGAGATCGGTTGAAAGTGTTGACCGTTTGCCCACTTTGACCTTCCAAGACCGCGAGCCTCTTTCTAACTCCAAGACCGCGAGCCCCCTTAGGCTTCAAGACCGCGAGCCTCTTCAAGTGGTTCAAGACCGCGAAGCCCTATCATTGGTTCAATTGATGTTGAGACCGCGAAGATCAAATTGGAGTTGAGATCGCGAAGATCAAATTAGAGTTGAGACCGCGAAGAGACGTTGACCATTTAGCTAGTTTGACCTCAGGACCGCGAGGCCCTTCACGGTCTTGAGACCGCGAGCCTCCTCTTGGTCTTGAGACCGTGAGCCCCCTCACGGTCTTGAGACCGCGAGCCCTCTCACGGTCTTGAGACCGCGAGGCTCACATGGTCTCAGCCGCTTGGTCCATCAACAAAGTCAACAAAGCAATCGATGATGTCAACCGATGTTGAAGCCCTCAAAAGGTAAAATCTATGTTGACCACCTATGGATTGGGTCAATTAAGGTTATGCTTAACCAATTGTTCATTCAATTGACCCTCAATTGTTGATCAATTAGGATTGAAATCGATTCAATTAGGGCCTACCAATGTTCACCCATTATCACTCAACAATGTGCATCAACACAAGGTTGAACCCTTCAAATGAGCTCCAATTGGGCCCAAACTTGGCCCAAACGGTCTTGAGGTCATGTGGGTGGACCCTACATGGTCTTGAGACCGTTTTCCCAAGATTTCATCAAAAACTAAGGTGATTTGATAGAGGTTGAACCATGATTGGGTCACCAAATCAGAATTTTGATCAATTGATAACTTATTTGCAATTGGGTCCTCAATTGGTCAAATTACTCAACCCTAGACCTTCAAACGGTCTTGGGTGATTGTCCTCTCGGTCTTGAGACTGTTTGGATGAGTTCCAAACGGTCTTGAGACCGTTTGCCCATGCAATTTTGGATTCTAGTGCAAATTTGTCAAGGTTGTACAAATTGAGTTGATGATTATATCAATATTTAATTGCAATGTAATTTGGTGTAATTGTACCTTCAATTGGTCAACTACCCTTTACCCCAGACCTCCAAACGGTCTTGGTTGATTTACCTCGCGGTCTTGAGACTGTTTGGGTGATCCCTAAACGGTCTTGAGACCGTTTAGGTCAATCAACCCTAAAAACCCTAATTAGGTCACCATAATTTCAGTACTGATTTCATCTAGGGTTAGCCCTAGTATTCACCCTTGAACTCTTAGCCAGTTTGGAATTAGACCATCAAACTTGGTGAGTTGTTAATTAACATAATTTTGAACAGTAATCGCATACGGTCAACGCCTAGTCAACGACCTTACACGGTCTTGAGACCGTTTGCCCAAAAAGGCAATTTCAGACCGTTTGAAAATCAGGGATAAATGCAAATAAAGTTGTTACTTAAAAAGGTCATATCTCCCGATTCCCTTGGAGTTAACGTCCCAAATTTTGAGGGTAATTAGCCTATCTAATTAGGAACATATTTCTTATACGGTCCAGGCTCGGTCAACGGAGCCAAACGGTCTTGGAGACCGTTTTCCCTGTCGCGGTCTCGAGACCGTTTGCTCACCTCACGGTCTTCAGACCGAGAGAGCAAACTTTTGAGACCGTTTAAGGAAGTGAAAAGCGGTGGGTTTTTCTTGGAAATCACGCCTTCATCTCCTAGCTCAAGAACAGTACGAATATCCCATGGATTTGCTTGCAAAATAGCAGGGAAAAGTAGGGAAACACTAAGAGCTATCATCAAAACGCATATAAAGATGCACATAGTAAAGCATGGGTTTAGAGTTATAAAACCCGCCTAAAGCTTGCTTCTTGAGCTACAAGCTTTCAAGCTCGAAGCTCTAATGGCGTCCTTGAGTTCCCACAGGTTGTCCAAGGTGAAAACTCCAAGTAAGGTCAAGGAAAGATGGCTAGAAAGATAGGATTTCGAGAGTTAGCCATGAAGCTGACCTTGAATTCGAGTTCTAACCATGGAATTAGGCAAGAAGAGGGGTTTAAACCTACCTTGCACCACTTGGTCGTCCTCCTTAGCTCCAAGGCAGTCCTTGGTCGTCTTTGGTGAAATGAAACAGTAAGGGAACGAAGGGTAAGTTCCCTTGCAACTAAGGGAAGGAGAGCTTATATACATGGGGTAGGATTTTCAACATTAGTTCATAAGTTGTCCATAATTCCAACTAGGTCCCTCCTTCTTTACTTGATCGTCCCTTCCTCTTTATTCTAAGGACAAACCTTCTCTTAAGGTCTTATAAAAGAAGGTAAAGGAGAGCAAGCTAATAATGAGGTACATACATAAAGAGATATCACACATATACCCTGATTATTCAATCACAAGGCATATCTCATAACTTGATAATTCAATTGAGGTTACTTCCTCATCATTTCTTCTCTTAATGATGGCAAGAGTTTAAAAAGATACATTAGATGACATATTTCACAATTTGTATCCCTTAATTTGGGTAAATTGCATTTTACCCAAATTTAGGGTTTCAAGCACCGGGATTGCTTCCACAGCTGCACCTTGGTGCCCTAGCTTGGGAAATCCCTCAAACTTTACCAAAAAGATTCTCATGATGTCTCAACATCAGAGGAACATCTCACCATGTGCAAATTGCAAGCTAACCCTTTTAACTGGGTAAATTGCACATAGGTCCTTGTATAACAAAACAATGCTACAACTTTAAATAAAAAGGAGCAATTACTGAAATATATGTCTCTGAGAAACTTAATTACATGTGCAGAATTAATCACAAAGATTTAATTACATATTTAGGAAAAACACCTAGGGTTAACTCATAACCCAGGTCAGGGATGTTACAGTCAATTTAGCCAATGTTGACTCAAGGTCTAAATTGACTAAAACCTTGTTTTGATGATGACTAAACCATTCCAATTCTTTTTGTCTAATGCTTCTACTTGAGTGATTTCAGATTAGGTATAAACACACTCCAAATTCCCTAACTTACACATCTAAACTAGGAGAAAAGAAAAGTCAAAGTCAATACAAGTGCATGTTTTTGGAATATGATGTAAATCCATTAGAATCATGTTGTAAATCACTTGTAATGATTGTATGACTTGTAATTAAGCTTTAAAAAAATCAGGAGATCTTAGATTGAATATTTAAGCACTTAAAGGCCATATTCCAAAATTCACATCACGTTGTTCATCGGTCGGGTTGCAAACTTGACCGATCTTGGTTGGATCTTGAAAATGACTTTTGATTGGTCGAGCTTTCATTTCACAAAACTCGAACGATCCCTCTTTAGACCAAAACTGATTTTAGTGGATCAGTCGAGTTACCCCACAACAAACCAATGGCGTAAATTGGTCTTGTCACTTAGTGTGATCGGTCATCTTCATAGAAACTTGACCGATTGCACTATATGGAAAACTGTAGAAAAGTGTTTCTAGCCGTTGTGGAGTTTCAACAATAAAAAATATATCAGTCGCAAGCCACAAAAAAGGCTAGTTTTTATTCTTAAGTGTTCCCAAAGGCTAAGAGGCATCCCCAACTATAAATAGGACCCCTTGGGATTCAATGCAAGGTTGATCATTCAATGTAAAACTCTATATGAGGTTCCTAGTCTATAGTTGAGTGCCTCCTAAGACCTCCTCTCTCTCTCTCTCTCGCCATGCTTAATCACTTAGTACACCCATTAGAGTGAGTAGGAGATTTGTAAGAGAGCTAGTCCTACAAGTATATCTTGTCAGGGTCTCACTTACACCACCTACCTATCTCTCATTTCAACCATGAAGATGATGGTTCTCTCTCTTGGCTAAGAGTGGTGAAGAAGAACAAGGGAAGGAGTCTCTTGGCGAAGAACAAGGTCAGAGACTTGGGAGCAAGAGTGGGTAAGCCCTTGGTGAAGGCAGAAGACTCCTCGCTCAAGTGGGTAAGTCATTGGTGGAAGCTTCTCTGAGTGAAGATGAAGTCAAAAGCTAAATTTCTAATAAGAGTGGGTAATTCCTAGAAGGGTGAAGACTTGTGCAAGAGTGGGTAAGTCCTTGGAGAAGGTCAAAGACTCATTGCAAAGTGGGTAAGTCCTTGGTAAGGTTGAATACTCTTTGTATTGGATATGTAAGTCTTTTAAAGGGTCATGTATTGTAAGTCTTATGAATGAATATAAGAGTGAAATGGTTAAGAAATCCTAGAGGTTGACATCTCTTGGTAGTGGACTGACATACTTCTAGTTTGAAGTGTGGAGCCACTCTACATAGCTTGTCAATTGGTGTATGTTCAATCTCTCTCTCCCTTTCTATGAATGTTTTAGTTGCACTCAAATTTCCTATTTAGCAACCTTATCATGTGATATATCTAGAAGGTCTAATGAATTTTGTTTAAGTGCATTTATCTCTATTCACCCCCCTCAAGAGCATCCATTCACCCATCCTAGGATCCAACACATGCAACACCTTTGAGATATTTAATTTCAATATATGTAATAGTAGAAGTTCTATCAATGGAAGTTATTTACTATTCATTATTATTTGTTAAATATAATCCTAGAAAAATTTACGCATCAATCTATATATTTTAAGTCTCTCTTAACTTAGAGATTCTCATAATTGGGGGTTGTTACATTTGGTATTAGAGCCCAGATTTATCATATAATAATTAATAGTTGATAACTTCACAACAATATGTTTCTATATAAGGAATACTATTAGGTCATAACCTAATGGTAAATGTGTCTAGAATGTATCATGCCTTTAGAGGATGGAAATATTTTCAACCACATGATTAAGTTGGTATTTGGGTACTCACTTAGCCAATGTGGTTCCTACCTATCTAGAACCTAGGATTTTCCTAAAATAATGTTTCCTGTAATTTTATCATATCAAAATTCCTCCAATTCTCATCTCCTTTCTTAAAGAACCCTAAGCTACACTTCACTCCTAAAATAAGGGAATTGAGAACAATTAGGATTAAGGAATCATTCACCAATTATTGTATACATAATATTAATTAGAGAATTGGAGGCGAATAACGTGATATATAATTTATGCCCACTAGGAAACCCTAGAATGATCCAAATATGAACAAAAAAATAGTATTACTTGAAGGAATTGAGTAGGGTAACCCGGTATGGTATGAAATCCCAATTGAGTCAAGGGAATTGTAAACCCTAAAATATAAGGTGTAGTCTATAGCCTTAACCCTAAACTCTAATCTTAGGTAATTGGATTAGTAAGGGTGAAACAGTAACCCTACCCATATAAACCCTAAGATAGGTAAAATATAAAGAGAAAAAACAAATTGGTTGGGTGACCCAGTATCTGTACCACAAATTGGATACCCTAAATCACATGCATGCAAATATGTGCAGTAATGCATGCATGGTACAAGTAATAGATATGAATATATATATATATATATATATATATATATGTATGTGTGTGTGTGAAACATAGGTAATCAGTGGTTACATAAAAAACATAGGTTGGATAACCCATGAATGGTAAAGGACCTATGGGATAAGCATAACCCTAAACTTGTGTGGTTAGGTTGTGATTAGCAATCCTAACCTCCTCTTAAAAGTTCAAAGACATCCTAGGTTAACACCTTCCATAGAAGGTGAGTTGATAAATCTCATGTTAATAATTAGGGAAACTTATGACCTCCTTGAAGGACCTAAATTGAAAGGGATGGAATGTTATGGGATGATATGGGCATGAGGCATGGAAGCTCTACCCCTACCTAATCAAAATAAGTTTTTAAATGGGAAATATAATGTCAATGTGTGTGAATATGAAAACCTTGGTTTAAGAACTCCCATAGTTGAAATGCAATGGAAAGTAAGTTACTTTGAAGAAAATCATGTGTCCCAGTTATAAAAGCCCTACGACCATCAATTGTTGCCATGGATGCATAAATATATATGATTGAAAACTTTTTGTTTGAGAAAGATTGAGTAGAATTTGTGATATGAAAAGGTAGCACATTGAAATAAAATCCTACGAACAACATTGAAATCATGGATCCTTTTGGGGAAGGATGAGTTATGGGACATAGAAACATAATGATAAGGGATACCCTTATCCTAAACCAAGGTGTAGGTCATGAATAAACAAAATATAGTGATCACATCTCTATAAACCCTAGGCAAGGTAGAGCCCTAAGTCAACCGTATGGTCATGTAAGGATGAGTAAAGGTACATAAGACCGATTAGGTCATGAGTTAATTATGTCGTAAGTGCATAAGGCACGTGGTGTCAAGATAAATCCATCCATGAGTACTTCAGGACAATGGGGTCAAGAGGTTTGCCACATCCATAAGTAGATAAGGCCCAAGGGGTCAATGTGAAAGATCCTCCAAATTTACGTTAGTCCCATGGGGTCAAGAGGAGACCACTCCAAAGGCACATATACCCCTAGAGACCTTGAGGGAATGGCTGAGTGTAATGAAAATTATATGTGGATATAAAGGATATAAGAAATTATGTAATAAGTATTCAAATATAATCTTAAGGAAAGTTGTGCATAAACTCAAGGGTTTTGGGAAAAGCATTATCCCTGAATTCATAGAATTTAAGAAAATTCATGAAATTAAAATTTATTCATGATTAGTAGTCATTGTTGATAGTGACTCAATTTAAAATTCAATGTTATAAGATTGTGTATTGCATGCAACCAAATGTTTACTTTAGCTTATTCTGAGTGTAAGAGATTGGGTAGCCGCATTTGCTACACATGTAACATGTGATAATGGATACCCTAATTTGAAATGTATGACATAATTTAGGGTATAAAGATTTTACGTCATCAACTCATGCATATAGTTAAATAATGATTGGTAGGTTCGAAACCTAGGTGAAAATGTAAACACCAAGTAGAAAATGAAAGACCAAGTGAAAATGAAATCACCAAGTGGAAATTGAATGACCAAGTGAAAACTTAATCACCAAGTGATAGTCCCATATTGAATGAGGATTGGGAACTATCCTTTTGGATAAATTTGATTACCACTATAATACGAGAAATTTTCGTCTCAATAAAAGTTAATAAAGATAGACTAGAGAAAACCTATTTGAGAAAGGTTGTTAGTCCTATGGTTTGAGGCTAAGATAAGTTATCATTAACTTTAAACTTGTTGAGTTTGGATTTTTGAGATAGAATTCCTTTCTAAGGATGAGTAAATATTAGATCCCCAAATTTGGTAAATATGGATCTTGTGATTGTAAATACAATAATAATATATTAAGGTTCAATTTTATATAACTAAAGTAACTTTTAGATTGATGAGATCCTTAGAATGGTTCTAATTGACTTGAAATGGTGAACTTAAGTTTTAACCTTAAAATAATCCTTCAATTTAAGTAAATACAGTAATATTTGATAAATGTTCTAATTAAGCCTTCAATGGATGAGAAACACCTCAATTTTGTAATGAAATAAATGCATAGGGTTGTGCACCCATTGGAAGGATGAAGTGTGAACTATGGGCCTCAAGATCCAGGTATCCCATTTAGACTATTAGGGTAACAAATGCATGCATGGGATCTAGGATAAGGAGAATGGGGATTCCTTGCATAGTTTATATACCAAATATATTGGTGAGATAAGTAAGAGATAACCAGAAAGAATCTGGAAGATTCTAGAGTGATTAATGACCTAGATGATTAATGAGAAATTATCTAGTGTTTACTTAGATTCCAAGTATCCAGTTATCAAAGAATCATAACATCACCTAATACTCAGTCAAATATGACATAATGACCAAATGAAGAAAAATCCAACATTTGAGATAATTAAAAAAGGTATGTACTTGAAAGCAAGAAAGGGCATTTATCATAGTCTTTTAATCTCAAACTTTGTACAATATTAGATTACACTAAGAGGAAGATAATCCCAAATTTTGGAGTCAAATGGATGCTTTTAGAGATTTAAAGGTTTTCTTTAAGATAATGCTAAAGTATGGATAATTCAATGATCAACCAAAGGGATTTTTATAATCAAGACTAAAGTCTTTTTGTGTCACACTTTCCTGGGGTAACATGGATATTGTGACCTCCCTACATCATTGGATGTTGATGCAATGTATGTTGGATCATCTTCTACCCCTAGGCTAGAGGCCGAAATAACCTGGTCTCTCCTTTACAATAAATCTCCTTCCCTAACGTATGAAACTGCATGATAACCTGCCCACTGGCTTCAAGAAAGAGAACTAGATTCAATATACCCTACAATTAATGTTATCTCCTGTGGTACGCTAATGTCTACATCTTGGATAAACTAGGGAACCAAAACCTAACCATGGTGATCTCATCCAGGAACCATTGCCTAGAAAACAAAACCCTAATGTTGGATTAGAAAAATAGAAGAGAGAGATACCCATCTTTCAATACTTGCAAAGACCAAACCATACACCCTAGACCTACACCATATTCTTGGGTGACTTTCACCCTTACATCATCCACCTCAATTGTTCCAGACTATTGTTTTGACCTTGGGAGCAAGAAGGAGTTGACAAAGGATCCTAGATCACTGGGGACCGTCAAAGAATCATGAATCCTTACTCTAACCTTTGGATCCATCTATAAGGTTCACACCCACCTTTATGTCAAGATGTGCTAATCTTTCCCTCTATGATCTGAAGAGGAGTAGTAGTTAGTTGCTTCGATGGTTCCAGGGCATGCCTAGGGTGTAGTGGACTCCTTGGAGGTCTTCTTGATCCTATATTATCAATGAGAGGGTGAGTCATCTCAATCTATATGCTTCCCCGAGCCTCGACTTCTGATCCGTGAACCATGCTCATGGGAGTGACAAGTTGTTGGCCAAGTTCCAACCACTCCATGCAGCAACAAGTTGTTGGACAAGTTTGTCAAGACTGGGCAAAGCTACTATGATTCTTTGTTAATCTCCAGAGGCCGTGAACGGGAGATTCAACTACTTCGTTGACCCTTCCATGGAGGGGTGATTTCTCTAGTTAGGAAAATTTTGGATTGGAAGGGACAAGGACATCACAATCATTTCCCTTTTCAATCCAACCACATAGAAATTAGTAGAGGTATGATTATTGATGTGGCCCTTTCTGATTGGTTAGAATGTTATATTTTTCATTAAATGTAGTGAATAGATCATGTCTTGGATGATAGTAATGATGTGACTCATTTGTCTCAAAAAAATATGAAGAATACAAATAAAATAGAATCAGAGATTAATTATGCCCCAAGTTCAAGAAGACATTCACGATACTTTTATGAAGTGATTCTATGATAAAAAATGTGAAACTAAGATCATTTGCATGTCCCTTTTGGTTAAAATGAGACATGACATATCTTGATCAATATTATGATATAATCATAATAGAAATGTCATATTAGAAGTTTACCTTGTTTTATGATTAAGAACCCAAATGTGAGTAAATAACATGTTGATTATATTGAATTATTGTTATAGTAGGATGTAATGTGATATACTAATTTAGGTTCGTATGATATAATCTTAGATACTCTTATATCTACTTAAAGAGGTAGGATTCTATGGACATACATAGTAATGTTCCTAGTTAAGACATGGGTTTAATATATATATTAATAATGTGGCGATTATACGATAACCCTATTTCTAATTTTATTAGCATGATTAATTTTGGTAACTTGATCTGATGATTACATAATGCTAAATCTAATGACTTAGGGTTGCCCCTAATGTCATGATAGTGTGTGTAACCCTTATGACTCATGATATGATAATATTAGGGTTTTAATCCTAATTTGCAACCCTAAGATAACTCTAAACCTTAGTCAAGGCCAAAGATTGGTCTATTTAGAATATATTGTTCTATTGGTGACATTTTAAGGTTGTATGCAATTACAAATCATGTTGATTGATATGATGTACCTTTGTTTTCTTTAATACATCTAATGATCAGATTGCATAAAGTATTTGAATATTATAATACATGGTTCTTCAATAAGGTACATGACTAATCATGAATAACCACATTGTCAATTTCCAAAGTTTTCTTATGATTTCTGAAGTAATGAGTCGATGAAAAAATTGTTAGATGCTTGTTTTCTTTTGTTCAACTATAATGCCACTATGAGCATCACATAAAGAAACCTATCATATTCTAAAACCTATGTTACATACATCATGGGGTAATGCACATAAGTCCATGATTGGCAATGATTACACCCAAGATAACATACAAAGAATGAGTGAAAACATGTAATGAAAATCAAATTTCATATTTGCAAAATATTTGATTACTAGCATTATATATTGTTACTATACTCACAAACATTTTGGTTTCACCATATACATAGTATAGAAATATGTTGACCACATTTTCTTGTTGAGAATTTTAGGTAGTTGATACACGTGATACATGGATACAAAGATAAATATGAAATATGTTAAGACATTAAAGCTATTCCAAGGAATTTTAGTTAGATAGTATCTCTCCTCTTGTCATTTATATACAAGTTATTCTTGAAATATTCATGTAACACTTTTGAAATAGATAATTCTAATACATTTATTGAATCAAATTCATTTAATGAAAATCGTTAACTATTGTTTAAAATTTCTTAAATTTGATCTTGGAAAAATTTAGGTATCATTCATTATATTCATGGTGTATCTGGAAGATACTCAAAATTTGGAGTCGTTATAGTTGGTATCAGAGCCCCAATTTATCAAATAATAATCAATAATTGATAATTTCATATAATCTCTATATATCAAAGGAATATTATTAGGCCATAACATAATTGTAATGGTGTCTAGAAGGATCACGACTTTGGAGATGGAAATATTTTCTTCCACACAATTATACATTGGGACTTTCTTATCCAATGTGATACCTACCTGTCAAGAACCAAGGATTTACTTGAAAGTTTCCTCTATATTTCTCATCTCAAAATTCATCCACTTCTCATCTGCTTGCTTAATGAACCTTAAAATACACTTCCCTCCTAAAATATGGGTTTCGAGAAAAAGTAGGATTAAGACATCCTCCACTTGTTTTTGTATGTATAATGTTAATTAGATAATTAGAGGTGCATAATCTGACATATAATTTATGCTATATAGTAAACCCTATATTGATCTAAGTATGAATAAAAATAAAACCAGCAGTCCATGAAGAGCTTGAGTAGGGTAACCGAGTCTGGTATGAAAACCATAATGCATTGAGGGAATCACAACCTTTTCCTAATCCTAACCCTAAAACCTAATCTTAGATTATGAATTAGTATGGGTGAAATAGTAATCCTACCCATAGAAACCTTTGGTTTGGAAAAAAAGAAAGTGAAAAAACAAATGGTTTGAGTGACCTAGTCTCAATACCACAAAATGGATACCCTAGATCTCATGTATGCAATTAGTTGGTGTAATGCATTCATGTTACATGCAAAGGGCTATATATATATATATATATATATATATATATATATAGACACATATATATATATATATATATTTATTTATTTATTTATATATGTGTGTGTATATATATGTATATATATGAAATATAGGTAATCAGTGGTTATATAATTAAATGTTATATATATATATATATATATTTGAAACATAGGTAATCAATGGTTATATAATAAATATTTAGGTCCCTCAATCAACTTTTAGAGGTGGTGTCCTAACCTGGGGTGGGTTAACCTAAGAAGTGGAAAGGACCTATGAGGTTGGCATAACCCTAAACCCATATGTTTAGGTTTTGGCTAGCAAGCCTAACCTCCTCTCTGAAGTCTAAGGACACCTTAGGTTTGGACCTTCCCTAGAAGTTCATTTGACCAATCTCATGTTAAGATTTAGGGAACTATTTGACTTCCTCTAAGGCTTAACCCTGTCGGGATGGAATGTGATGGGATGATGTGGGCACAAGGCATAGAATCTTCTACCCTACCTAATCAAAATAAGTTGTCAACTAGGAAATATAATTTCAATTCATGTGAATATCAAAACCTTGCCTAAAGAAATCCCATGATAAACTTGTCATGGAATGTAATATACATTGAAGGAAATCATGCATTGATGGTATAAAAGCCTTACGGCCATCAAGTCTAGAAAAGAAGGGTGTGTGTTTGGATTTATTCCCTGGATGCATAAATATATAAGAATGAAAACTTTATTTGAAACATATCAAGTAAAATGTGTAATATGAAAAGTTAACACATTGAAATAATATCCTATGAAGGACATCTACGTCTTGGATTCGCTTGGGAAAGGATGTGTCATGGGACATAGAAACATAATGTTGTGGGAAATCCTAGTCCTAAATGAAGGTGTAAGTATTGAAGAAACAAAAGACAATGATAACATCTCAAGAAACCCTAGGCAATGTAGAGTCCTATGTCAATCCTAGGAAGGGTAAAGGTACATAAGACCTGAGGTCAGGAGGAGATCATGTCCTAAGTGCATAAGGCATGTGGGTTTGGGAGAAATCCATTCGTCAGTACTTAAGGCCCATGCGGTCATGAGATTGGCCACCTCTTTAAGTACATAAGGGCCAAGGGGTCACCATGAAAGCTAGTCCAAATGTACATATGGCCCATGGGGTCAAGGTGAGATCACTCCAAGGGTACCTATACCCCTAGAGTCCTTGAGGGGATGGATAAATCTAATGAAAGATGAGATGTAGATGTAAGGGGTTCTAGTATTTATGTAATTGTTGTTGAAATTGAATATTAGGGGAAGTGCACATAAATTTGAGGGTTTTGAATAAAGTTGTATCCCCAAATTCATCAAATTTAGGGAAATTCATGAAATTAAAATGTCTTCATGGTTAATATCAATTGCTGAGAGTGACTTAATTTAAAATTTCAATTTATAAGATGATGTGTTGACGCACCATCTCTTCATATGGAATGGGATGAACTTTGTGCTTCGGTTGTAGTCAAATGTTTATTTCATCTTATTCTGAGTGTAATAGATTGGGTAGTCACACATGGTACATAAATGACATGTGATAATGAATATCCTAATTTGAAATGTATAATATAACTTAGGGTGTGGGGGCATTACCTCATCAACTCATGCATAAACTTGAATAATGATCGGTAGGTTTGAAACCTAGGTGAAAATACAAACACCAAGTGAAAAATAAAATCAACAAGTGAAAATGAAATCACCATGGAAATGAAATCACTAAGTGAATTAATCATACTGTGATAGTGCCATCTATTGAACGAGGATGTGGAACTATCTTTTTAGATAGAATTTTGTTTCTCACTTCCCCAATTTGAGAAATTTTTGTATTAATAAAAGTTATTAAACATAAATAACTAAAACCTATTTGAGAAGGTTGCTAGTCCTAATGTTTGAGGCTAAAATGAGTTATCATTTACCATAACCTTATTGAGTTTAAATTGCGGACAAAATTCCTTTTTAATGAGGAGTGAATGTAAGATTCCCCAAATTTGGTAAATTTTATTAATGTGATTATGAATTCAATAGTAATGTATTGAGATTCGATTTAATACAATTAGAGCAATATTTAGATTGATGAGATCATTAGCATGGCTTTGACTGCATTGAAATGGCGAATTTAATTTCTAGCTTTAAAATAAATCTTCTATTAAATAAATAAAATAATATTGGACAAATGAGCTAAATGAGGCTTCCATTGCTGGTGACTAACGGAACACAGATATTTAGCCTCTTTTTCATATAGAAAAGCAATGAGTAAATCTCGTACTCTAAGAGTCACTTGAAAATTTCACAGAAGATTGAGGAAGGGCACGCCTCCTACAGCCTCTCCTATTCTCCAGTGAACACTATCCAGAAGGGAAGATTACATCAACAACTAAAGGCTCTCATTCGCAGTTGTAATGAAACAAGATCTCTCCTGCTGACACTAAAAAAATATGGTATTCGGGTGGCGGGGTGGGGATTTCATTTGTTGCGTTCAGCAATGCATAGAGGAGCGTCTGGCCAACGACCACCGACTCATTTGCAGCCAGGACAGCGTTTTAATCACTGTTACTAAAGCAGTTCTGCGGCTCACTTTTTTTGTCTTGATTTAACCAGTTGCAAGCAACCAATATCGGGAAATCTTCATCGCGTCAAAATGACACGGTGATTCACCTAGGTGTGCGGAGCGTCGGCGACAAAAGCCGTGGCGTTGCCTAACGCAGCCTTAAAAGTTGACGGTTTTCTTCAGTTCCGTTATAAAGGGGTAGATTTGAGAAAGAAAATCTATATAACCTTACCAATTAACAAAGCTAAAGAAACAGCGAAGCAATGTATCGCTAACGGTGGCTAATGATGATTTTTCGGATTTCTTTGAAGGTAAGAGTTTTCTTAAGATTAGCTAATAATGAGGAGATGTAAGAAATAAAGAATTTCAATAACCTCACCAATTAAAAAATATACGACGTGTAAGCGACATTCATCGATACGTTGCACTCCTATCATATATGCGGCTTTCAGCGGCTAAGAAATAGAGGAACAACAACCACAGCTGCAGCTCGTACGTCGACTCGGAAAGGAACCAGAAACAGCTCACCCAGTTTTACGGAAACTGAGGAAACAATATTATTGGTTTGATGTAAGTCATGAGTTCCGTGGAACTCATTTTCTGAGAACTCTAATTCAGTTTTTGGAACTTAAGTTCCAATCAGTGATTGGTTTGTTGTAAGTATAAATATGGAAATCATTATAAATATTATTAATTTTTATTGTATAATATAAATAAATGAGGATGGTAAAGGCATAGAAAAGAATCATATCCCTAAAAAATCATAATATTCCTAAATCATAATAACCAAAATAAGTGGTTATGGTGCAGATGTTTCTCCTTTAAAAATATTTTATTATGGTATAATTATAATCTTAATAAAAATATTATGACTAAAATCACATCACAATATTTTTATTTCACTTTGTGTATACAAAATATTGTAATAATATTCACATTTCATGTGCTTGTAAAAATAAGTTTTGGTTCATCATTGTTTAACACAATGTAGAATATTAATTTTTACAATATTTTTAGGAATATTTTTACTATATTATTTGTGCATGGTTACATTTAATTTTCATTTTTACATTATATGTTTAAATATGAAGAATAAAAATATATTACGTGAATCACAATGTTTTCACATGGTGCAATGTTTTTCTTTTTCATGATGCTTTAATTTTTTTTAGATTGTACTGATAATACTGGTTATAGTGTTAAATATTTTACATAATGCGATTATATTGTATGATACTTTGTCATAATATGTTTTGGTTTTATCAATAAACTATATCCTCACCACTAATATATCTAGTCATAAATATTTTACATGTGTCATTTATGACAAATTAATGAAAAATATAATTGTATAAGAAATGTTGTTAGTTGTCCCGGAACTTGTTTTCCGCTCTTTTTAAGAGGGAACTCGGGAACTACATTTTGTATGTAAGTCTGTAACTCTCCGGAAGTCACGGAACTCAAATTCAACACTTACCTTAAACCAATCATAAAAAAATACTCAAGGAACTCCAATTCATGAGTTTTCCGGATCAGTTACGACAAACCAATCGGAGCTAGTCGTGCCCACTTAACACTAATTCGTGGAGTCCTTAAAAATGTGTAGTGAAGACCTTAGAAATGTGTACTGCTGGCTGGCTGCAGCTTGCAGCAGATCCTCCGAACAGCTAGTAATTAATTATCGCGGTTGCCATGTTGAAACAGCGGATTGTGACCGTGAATAGGTGAAAACTCACCGCTTTATAATTATTTAACAATGTTGACAGGAACACTCCTCAAATGGTATATTGATAGACAATATGTAACATAAATTCGCGTACGTGCTTAGAATGATGTCCTAAATTAAAGACCCATTGGAAATCATCAGCAACATAACCGTATCTTCCAATTTCCTTTGTAATATTAAAATACGTGACGTGAGAACATTGATGTGGTTGAGAAATGATATTTTTGCACGATCTGTTGTCTAGGTAACACCGATCTGACCACGAAGCTTACTAAAAAATATAGTTGAGTCAGCTCATAGTCAGATAAGATTCCTTACATCAGAGGACTAAAACAAGGCGGTGCTATTGATGACAACAATACAAGGTAAGAGTTAGGGACGAATTCCATATTAGATATAATTGTTGTTAGCCATTTATCTACATGGTTTAAGCCCAATGAAGTGCAGCCAATATATAGAGGAAAATTAATTGTGTCTCTTGTGCAAATGGAAAACGTTTTTAATCCCATATTGTTTGCTCATAGAACTTTTGTGGTCCGTATTTGCATAATCACATCTGACACTAGTGTCAAAACGGCTCTAGTGGAGAGTATCTTTATCATTGTGGTGGATAGTGACCACGACACACACAAATGGAAGAGCATGCACTCGTGCACATGGCTGAGCAACGGTACGGGCACGGGCTCAGTGTGACGCCCTTCACGACAAAAAGTGAGATTACTCAAAACAAAATGTGAAATTATTACTAATCACAATATTACCACAAAATAGGGTAAATTTAGGCCATTTGCACTTTCATATATTAAGTTGAATTATTTTATAAACGAGCATTCAACTTGGCCATCTATATTTATTATATATCAAAAAGATTACATCTCATCTTCAGAGACTATCAAGCAACATCTGTTACATTTTATAACACGTTTATATTTACATGCCCTTTATACAAAAACATGGCCTAAATTCAAAATCTATGTGTCGATATACAAAATCACAAAGTCTACCAAAAGACCTGAGAGTATAGAGACGACACATCGAACTTCTACTAGAAACCAAAAAACAAAAAAAACTCTAACTAATAGCATGTCCAACCTCTGACAGCTATTGTTCACTCCCCTACTCTACACATGCACCACAAACTCGACCTCCTTGTCCACGACCACCTAAAAAGTTGTGAAATCGATAGAGTGAGACCAAACGTCTCAACGAAAGATATAACTCCTCGCCAAACTCTATTATAAATATAGTAATATAAAGAGTACTAAATAAAGCACGTAATATTATTTCAGTAGTTTAAGTGATTACAACTAAGCAATAAAACAATTGATACTATTGGATGGAATATGAAGACCATGTATGACTATTATAAACTAAATAATATAAGAAATAATACATGGGGTCATCCAATATGATTCATATTTGACCCTACAATTATACTATACTATTGTTTAACCATTTTTATGTCCTAAAGATTTAAGGCGTACCACTCAAATCCAATCAACCACTGCTAAGTTGAAATCAATACCATACAAGATCAATGGTAGAGCCACACTCCATGATCATCACACTGCTTGGTCAGTTCAAGTCTGCAATGCAGTGACATATACTCATACTGCTAAAAACAACAACTTGTAGTCAAGGCTACAGTCTTGTAGAGACAACAACTTATAGTCAAGGATATGATCCTGTAAAACAACTAGTCTGCCTTGGTACATGGCACAACACTAGAGAACTGGCTCATGCATGATCTTTCTATATTAAACTCATATTGTTATATTAACATTCACAATTTAAGGATTATAGGGAATAAGTCACTTGCACCTTGCATATTCAATAATATATGCTCCAACTTTCCTGTAGGAGTTCCTCGTTTCACCATCCAGCTATATACTGATACTGAAGATGGATCTATGGTACATGGCAACTTCATGATTAGGGTTTCACTTGATTAAACAAGCCAATTGGTATCTTTTAAGGCATCAATCAAGTTACAACGTATTAACCTTAAACAAATTCTACAAATTTAAGGTAGGATGCAACTTCAGAAGATATAAAACATATTAAGAACTAGTATCATCATCACATGGCACTTGTATCACAATCATTACAGTGGAATCAGTAATACATCAGTATGGGGTATCAGCCCCTCAATTTATGCACAAGGCACTTGCTAGGTCACTAGACCAAGTCATATACTCCTGCATATTCAATATAACATAAGCCTCAACATTACTCATAATCACCACTCTGTATTGTCTAGGCTCACCATAGCATTCACTTAGTTATGCCACTCATATCACCTACAAGTTAGTTTTACACAAGTAGGTGAGAGAGAAAACTTATCATGAAATAACAATCTTCAAATATAGTAAGTACACTTATCATGCTATCATCATATTAGGGTTAGGGTTTATATGTACCTGATTAGGGTTTAATAACACCACTCAAGCTTTAAATCATAATTCCATCACCTCCCACATTGTTGGAGGGTTCTATAGTTAAATACTATAGTGAATGATTAACCATTCAAAGTTACATCATCTTATATATTATTATTGACCATGTGCTCATACATGAGTATAGGTGTATCGACCCTTCACCATACATGTCTTACGACCGCTCCCTACTAGGTGTAGGGACCTAGACACAATCAATGTGTCATGACCACAACACATATTTTTTCAACCCTATATATATTAGGGTGTTTCGACCTCCATTAGATTTATGTGTATAGGCCGCAACAAGAATATAGTTCCAACTGAAAAGACACAGTGTTTCGACCTCAAGAACATAGTATTCCAACCTCAACCTACCATAAGTGTTTTGATCTCCACTAGGGCATGTCTCGACCATAAAATGAAGTATGGTTTTGACCATATCATGACCTATTTCGACCCTATACATAAGAGTAGCAACCGAAACACATCCATGTGGCTTCTACCTTCAAAGCATATAAGTGTTTCAACCCATGTTTATACATGCTCACAACCACACTTCACCCTAGGTGTTGTGACCTCATGCGACATAGTGTTATGGCCCTCTTGAGGTCTTGATTGCTACCATCATAGTCGTAACAGCTAAAAAATATCTAGGCACACCAAACATCAAACTAAGAGCAAAGACTCTACACAAGGGTGTTCTTCAAACCCTAGAACAAGATCATAGAAGATCATCTTGAAGATCATGATTAAGGGTATAGAATCAAGTTTTTTACGCATGTAACTGTCATCAAAACCATCATTTATATTAGATAAATGGTTCAAAACCAAAATGAAACAGTTGCATAAACAAAGAACAAGAGATCATCATCCAATTCCCAGCTATCTCAAAATAGGGTACCATAATTTCAGGGTTCATGAGAAGTGTAAATAATTTTTGAGATACTACGTGGTTCATCCTTAACCGCATCACTTTCTCTACCAAAAGAACATATTTTAAGATATGGAAAAACAACATACAAAGAACATATGATCAGGTTCAGATTGTTGGTATGTATGCCCTGAGAGCCAATCATGTGATGATTGGTGGGATACATTAAGATTGATTTGATAAACATCAAAGGCAAGCTTCCAATTCATTCTGGTTCAGTCATATGAGATAGTGATAGAACAGATTGAATGTCTACAGAATGACAGTACTCAATGACGTATGCCTTCAGGTTCATGACCTGAACAATGAGATCATACAGATGCTAAGAGTTTGTACATTCTTGTTATGTCCCTAGTCAGATGTCATTGTGTAAGGTAGATAGACAACAATGACACACAAGACTAGATTGTGGTGTTGTTTGATGACAGAATCTCATTAGTCATGATATAGAGATATCAAACCAAACACATAGGTACTTGTTAGAGAACAAGGTACCGGACAGACCCACCGTGAGTTTGACACATGGAACCATGAGATGGTAGTCACAGTCAGTACTCACAGTCATGGTGGTGAGTGTGATTCTTAGACCTGAAATAACTACACTCAACACATGTCGTTGGGCACACTTTGACATCATCAAACGCAGTACTGAAACATGGGTTGTTATAAAGGTGATGATTGGGTGGATTTGACACATGGGGCTTTTGAGGGGTGAGTGATAGATATGGGATTTGTCCCTCCTGAGGGAGTTTGATATCCATGGCCACTTGATGAGTAGTATTGAGAAAGGCGTGCACGCATGTGTGAATCAGTATGTGATACTGATGTCATACATATCTCTTCCAGTCTACTCTGAGATCAAGGAAGTGAATGAACGTTGACAGGATGACTGTTCCATGCCTCGAGTTCATTTGGGATATCAGTGACAAAGGAATTATACATTCACTGTAACACCATTCACGGATTGTAGGATGAAAGTTGTTCTCCAACTTTCTACTTTCACTTGGGTAGCACTGATGTGTGACTAGGCACCGCTCTTTGCTTGTGAAGTCATAAGTGTTAGGAACTTTCACTGCCAACGTGAAATGGACCTGCAGGGTCACACACATAGGATTTAACCTGGAAGAGGTTTTTTGTCCACAAGCAATGTTTAGATTGATTACTAAAGGAGTTTAGTAGTTCAATTAAACACTCAATCAGTCGATGGCTCAATATCGTATGGTTCAAGGTGTTGGATGCATTGATTGGAGTATCGGATTGATTGAAATCGCATTTGACTGATTCTGCACAACCTGCACTCCCAACCGATCGGTTCATGAGATGAACCGGTCGGCTGAGGTTGCTGAACCGGTCGGCTCAATTGTTGAACCGATCGTTTCACTCTGTGCATGAGCCGATCGGTTCAACAATTGAGTCGACCGGTTTAGGTGTTGAACCGATCGGTTCAACTGGTGAATCTAGCAACTTGGAAAGTAGGATTGGTGAGAATTTTCCTTTCGTTTCAATTATCCAATTTGATTGGAAATAGGATTGGTATTCGATACCGATTGGAAACAAAAGAAGGAAAGTCAATCGGGAACCAACCTGGAACCCCAACCGACCGGTTCATGAGTGAACCGATCGGTTCAAGGGTCCCAAACGATCGGTTTAGTGGTGAACCGATCGGTTCAGGTCCCCAACTGACCGGTTCACTTGTGAACCGATCGGTTCAGATTGCGGGGTGGTTTCTTTTTGTGGAAAATTCCGAACCCTTCTACTCCTGCTTTTAGTCCCGCATTGCCCGGGATAGAGAACCATGTCCCATGACCCTCCTATATATATAGGGGTATTGGGGGCTATTCAGTAGACAGCTCAGTGCAACCAGATGCTCTGCAAGTTGTCGTTCTCTCTGGTTTTGGTAACCGTGAGAGAGCCCGAGCAAGTGCTTCCCGCAAAAGGGAGGTGCAGCAAGGGAAGGACAACTACAGTTGCAACAGGAGGCAGGAGAGCGTGTTGGGGGCTAGTACGTCAACAGGAGGGTGTGACTCCTTCCACTTCCTTGTGGGACAAGGAGTGTGGAGTTCCAGGTGGTCCGTGTGGACTACTACAGAGGCAGGAGGACACTGCCGCTTAGGAGGACAACTGTCATCCGACAGTCTGGTTCGAGTAGGAGTTGTCAGTCCCGGTCTGACCAGGAGCTGCACAGACTTCGTCGAAGACCGGAGTTGAAGACCGCGCATTGCGCGAGGTATTGTCGCCGAGCAAGCCTCGGGACAAGGTATGATTCCACAAACCATCCTTTCCTATTATATAGACGTTGACGCGTTTCCTCGGTATGGGTTGGGGGAGAAATTCTTTTTGTTTCCGCTGCCTTATCCGTCTCCCCTAAAACCCAATAGTGGTATCAGAGCCAGGTCAACTGCTCTATATTTTAGGAATATCGATATGATTGATTTTGGTTTGTCGCCTTTATTTATTGCATACGATGCGAATAATATCGGCTTTATGTATGTCCAATCCTAAATCCACAAATCCCTAATTACATATATGATATGTATTATTAATGCACTCAATACGCGTCGCCCTTAAACGAGTTTTGTGGTGGATGTGTGTAGCATGATTATGGCCTATAAACCCCTATCTATGATTGGTTGTGTGTGGTTGCTTGCATCTCAGTCTGCGCACCGATCTTCCCTCTCTTATTCCTGATGTAACTCGAAATAATTCGAGATTCTTTCCTACCTTTGCTCCCCCCCGAATGTAACTCGGGGTTTCCCTTTTTTAAAGCAATGTAATAAATAGGATAGATTTTATTTCCTGTTATGTCGAAGACCGGTGGACATCAAGACGGCTACTCAGACGATCGGCTCAAGGCGTGAACCGATCGGTTGACCTTCCAGACGGTCGGTTCAAGGAGTGAACCGATCGGTTGATGGCCGGTTCAAGGAGCGAGTCGAGCGGGTGGCGGACATGACGAGATGCACGACGACCAGGCAAATCGATCGGTTGGAGGAGCCAACCGATCGGCTGGTGGCACCCAGACGACCGGCTGGAGAGTACAGATCATTCATGTGATGAGTTGATCAACTCAGATGGCAAGGCACAGATGTTCATCTTGTACATGTTGCATGTAATGTTGACCTAGATGACCGTGATTCCTCTTGGCTCAAGGAATCACATTAGGATGGCCATAATCATCTCTTTTTATCGTTTGTGCATGTTTTCTGTGGGATATAGCATGTATATGATATGTACTATGTATTGTGGTGATTGGATATGTATATGTATATAAAAACCAAATCCCTCATTAAAATATTAAGTCTTATATGCCTTCCAAATGCGACACGCGTGAAAAGCTTGATCGACCAAGTGTGGGCACGCCCTAGCATGGTGCACCGTCTATCTCGTGGAAGCGTGAAGGATAAATGTGTGGGTCTGCCCTAGCAGGGTGCATAGTCATCATGTTTGCTTTGGGTTAGACTTAACTGGTGATTCTTAGAGCGTCTAGGCCCAGAGGAAAGGAATGTTCATGGCAAGGTGTTGTGCATGTTCATTCAACAAGAGTTGCATATGATGCAATTGGCAAAAGTTGCCTACCTGAGAGATCTAAGTTGTGGGCGATCAGCCCTAGCTGACTCATGACTTAGAGGATTTCAGGATCTTGCCCACTAGAAGGTTGTACGCTGCAATCTTCCAAATTGATGGTGAGGGCTATCAATTTGAACTAAAATAGTGGGAGCGATAATTAATTAAAGGCCTAATTTTATCGTCAACTTTTCAAATCAATCAAACAAGTCAAAAAGAGTTTTGGACTAAAATTGCATATATTTCCTTTTTGTTAATATAAATGGTTAATCAACAAATCACTTTATTTGCGATCGGTCTTTGAGACCAACAAATTAAATGGTAATAATTCCACGACTGGTTAGGATGATGATGAGAAGTGTTCTCAATCAAAGATCGAAAGCTCTAAGTCCTAGTTATACCAGAACCAGATGAACTCGATCCCACCACATCAATGGCTAAAAGTATGGTTATGGAAGCATACTGAGGATGACATTGATGAGGACTGCTTGATGTTGTGTTCTCTGAACTATGAGTTGCAGAGACAACATGAGACATATGATGTCTCCAAGATACTGTCCTAGTATGTCATGACAGAAGGAGATCCAGTAAGGTATTCACACACTCAATGTGATTGGGTATGTGGAAAACCTGATTAAGAAGGATTCCCTCTGAGCCAAGAGTTGGCTATTGGTATGATACAACAAATGTTGTGAGAATCATACAATTCATGATAAGCTACAACATGAACAACTTTGACAAGCGTTGACAGAGTTGTTGGACATGTTGAGGATAGTAGAGGCAAAGATGAAGAAAGACAAACCATAGTCTTTGATGTGATCAAAGAAAAGGTAATTCTTAAGGGCAAGGACAAGGGCAAAGCTAAGAAGTGTTCTGATGCTAGCCAGAAATGCAAGCCGTCTTCAGCCTCAAGGCACATGAGGAAAGGGTGTATGAGGGATTGCCCTCTTTATCTAGAAGAACAAAAGAAGATGAAGGAGGGGATGGAGATCTCCACCTAAGGTATCATGAAATGAACCACTTCTTTATCCAAGGTATATGATACCAAGATATGGATATGTCATATATGATATGCAATATCCGCAAAGAAGTGATGGCCTTTGTGAAAGGACCAAGAAAGAAGTACCCATCATTGGAGTAAGTGTTGCTGCCATAGATAGGAGTATCTTTCAGTTTATTTCATCCTAAAAGGGCACGAAATAGAGTTGAGAACTGCTATTTCATATATTGCCAATAGATAGAAACACTTTATTATTGCATATTGTATGACAATGATGGCAATTAATAAAGTTGATGTTTCGATCTTAAAGATATGATCTTTGTGGCAATGCCTTGCTTATCTTGTGGTATTTGATATGCATAAGATAAAATGATACCTAAAAGTTATAGATAACTCAAACAATGAAATTAGCATTAATCATGAGAAATTCATTTCTAGTTTCCATATGATGGATAAATCTAGACTCTTTTGGTTAGAGAACCAGTAAGAGACATGAATATCTTGGACATGATTAATCAATCTTCACTAATATAGTGGGAGAGTGATTATCCTATTAGGTATAATACATGTGATGTATTTACATACCTATTGGAACAAATGCTAATACTTCAAATGGTGTTTAGAGAAATACCAATATGAATATCTTGAAGTGTTCAAGATTATCATAGATGAAGTACAAATTTGGTAAAGTATTAATTCTTGATGAGATCAATGAATGAAATACTTGGACCAAATGTTTGAGATCCTTATGAGTGATTATGATAGTGTATCATAGTGAACTCATGATTAAGGCATGGTGATGTCTAAATCAAGAAGGAATCACACTCTAAGGAGTTAGAGAATGATTATCAAATAACTGAATTCTTCTTAATAAAAGAATACCCCACACTAATATAGGACATTGAGAATCACAAGGAGTTGTGAGTTCTTATATCCTTGAGAGGTACACCTCGTTTATCTATGTGATGAGTTGTTCATGTGATGAGTCAACTATCTAGATGAATATGAGTAACCAAATTTTGAGTTATGGTTTATGACCATTACATCCTAAATGACATCCGTGTAAACCATAAGGTATGACCTTGATGGTAGCACTCATTGGATGAAATCCATAAGTGCAAATGAGTCTTAAGTGTTAAGACACATGGATAACATTTTGAGAAGGATGATGCTTGTTGCAACTTAATGACTAAGGCATTTGACATATGGATACTAAAACCGCATTCCTATGAGGAATAAAACAAGGATGTGTACGTGACACAACCTATAAGGTTTATGAATCCAATAATGCAAATGAAGTCTATAAGTTACAATGGACTAATCAATGTGATTTATTGAGTACAAGCAACTCAGAATTGGATCTTTACTTTGATGATATGGTCAAAGGGTTTGACTGATATGTCAAAGATAAAGAAGGGATCTGTGATTTAGTGGGAGCGTATTCACATTTCACATGTTGATGTGAAATGGAAATGTTCTATAATGGAAATCCAAAAGTGGAAATTATCTTTAAGGAAGATAGAGATGTTTCCTATATGATAGGAATAGGGATCTATAGAGATAGTTCTCGAAAAATCTCTTGACCTAGAAAGAGAAAGCATACATTGGCAATCTGTACTGAAGGGTTCAGTATGCATAGATTCAGTGGGAGAAAACTTGTCCAAATTATATGGATATTAGTATCCCAAGGCCAAGTGTCCAATTCTTATGAAGAATGGGAACACTAAGAATAGATATGGATCTATCATGTATGCAATCATCCCATTATATTGCATGTATTGACATGGCAAGAATAAGATGCATTCATCATCTTGTATGTAGGACATAGCAATATGATGTGCTCATCCTGATAACTCGTATGTAGGACATGACGAGTGGATGTCTGTCTACTTCCAGTAAGGGTTACTGGAATACCATAAGAACTTGATAAGTACTTGGGAAGTACTAGTTCTATGGAGATAAGGAAGAGTTCGATGTAAAGAGTTATATTGATGCGAACTTCCGAAAGGATAGAAACTTAATCGCAAAATATACATAGGATGTATAAAAGTGAAAGTTTATTGATGATTGGAAATGTTCCAATAAAGCCATTTAAAAGGGAAATGTCGAGTATCTGTGTGTTAGTGAACAACAGTGGATACTGTATGGATCTGCAAGTTCATGAGATGAACTTATATTCTGCTCATTGATGACAAGTCTGGAATCCTTGATCATGCAATGTGGCTAAAAGTTAGCAATGGAATACTAGATCGCATATTATGGCAACTCCATCTCATACGTGTGACGTACAGCGAAGAGATGAGAGACATGCAATTTATACAAACTTTCGCAAGGTGTTTCCATTACTCACTATGTTTGCACTAAGAGGATAGTAACATGTGGGACATGTCTGAAGATCACTATGAATATGATTCAAGGGTGATTGGCTCGCAGTGCAAGTGGGAGTCTGTTGGTATGTATGCCCTGAGAGCCAATCATGTGATGATTGGTGGGATACATTAATATTGATTTGATAAACATCAAAGGCAAGCTTCCAATTCATTCTGGTTCAGTCATATGAGATAGTGATAGAACAGATTGAATGTCTAGAGAATGACAACACTCAATGATGTATGCCTTCAGGTTCATGACCTGAACGATGAGATCATACAGATGCTAAGAGTTTGTACATTCTTGTTATGTCCCTAGTCGGATGTCATTGTGGAAGGTAGATAGACAACAATGACACACAAGACTAGATTGTGGTGTTGGTTGATGACAGAATTTCATTAGTCATGATATAGAGATATCAAACCAAACGCATAGGTACTTGTTAGAGAACAAGGTACCGGACAGAACCACCGTGAGTTTGACACATGGAACCATGAGATGGTAGTCACAGTCAGTACTCACAGTGATGGTGGTGAGTGTGATTCTTAGACCTGAAATCACTACACTCAACACATGTCGTTGGGCACACTTTGACATCATCAAACGCAGTCCTGAAACATGGTTTGTTATAAAGGTGATGATTGGGTGGCTTTTACACATGGGGCTTTTGAGGGGTGAGTGATAGATATGGGATTTGTCCCTCCTGAGGGAGTTTGAATCCATGGCCACTTGATGAGTAGGATTGAGAAAGGCGTGCACGCATGTGTGAATCAGTATGTGATACTGATGTCATACATATCTCTTCCAGTCTACTCTGAGATCAAGGAAGTGAATGAACGTTGACAGGATGACTGTTCCATGCCTCGAGTTCATTCGGGATATCAGTGACAAAGGAATTATACATTTGCTGTAACACCATTCACGGATTGTAGGATGAAAGTTGTTCTCCAACTTTCTACTTTCACTTGGGTAGCACTGATGTGTGACTAGGCACCACTCTTTGCTTGTGAAGTCATAAGTGTTATGAACTTTCACTGCCACCGTGAAATGGACCTGCAGGGTCACACACATAGGCTTTAACCTGGAAGAGGTTTTTTGTCCACAAGCAATGTTTAGATTGATTACTAAAGGAGTTTAGTAGTTCAATTAAACACTCAATCAGTCGATGGCTCAATATCGTATGGTTCAAGGTGTTGGACACATTGATTGGAGTATCATATTGATTGAAATCGCATTTGACTAATTCTGAACAAACTGCACTCCCAACTGATCGGTTCATGAGATGAACCGGTCGGCTGAGGTTGCTGAACCGGTCGGCTCAATTGTTGAACCGATCGGCTCATGCACAGAGTGAAACTACTGATTCAAGTGTTGAACCGATCGGTTCAACTGGTGCAATCGAGCAACTTGGAAAGTAGGATTGGTGAGAATTTTCCTTTCGTTTCAATTATCCAATTTGATTGGAAATAGGATTGGTATTGAATACCGATTGGAAACAAAAGAAGGAAAGTCAATTGGGAACCAACCTGGAACCCCAACCGACCGGTTCATGAGTGAACCGATCGGTTCAAGGGTCCCAAACGATCGGTTCAGTGGTGAATCGATTGGTTCAGGTCCCCAACCGACCGGTTCACTTGTGAACCAATCGGTTCAGGTTGCGAGGTGGTTGCTTTTTGTGAAAAATTCCGAACCCTTCTACTCCTGCTTTTAGTCCTGCATTGCCCGGGATAGAGAACCCTGTCCCATGACACTCCTATATATAGGGGTATTGGGGGCTTCTCAGTAGAAAGCTCAGTGCAACCAGTTGCTCTGCAAGTTGTCGTTCTCTCTGGTTTTGGTAACCGTGAGAGAGCCCGAGCAAGTGCTTCCCGCAAAAGGGAGGTGCAGCAAGGGAAGGACAACTGTAGTTGCAACAGGAGGCAAGAGAGCGTGTTGGCAACTACTACGTCAATAGGAGGGTGCGACTCCTTCCACTTCCTTATGGGACAAGGAGTGTGGAGTTCCAGGTGGTCCGTGTGGACTACTACAGAGGCGGGAGGACACTGCCGCTTAGGAGGACAACTGTCATCTGACAGTCTGGTTGGAGTAGGAGTTGTCAGTCCCGGTGCGACCAGGAGCTGCACAGACGCCGTCGAAGACCGGAGTTGAAGACCGCGCATTGCGCGAGGTATTGTCGTCGAGCAAGCCTCGGGACAAGGTATGATTCCACAAACCATCCTTTCCTATTATACAGACGTTGACGCGTTTCCTCGGTATGGGTTGGGGGAGAAATTTTTTTTGTTTCCGCTGCCTTATCCATCTCCCCTAAAACCCAACACAGATTGCACATAATAGACGAGGAATAAGTTATATAAGCCTCCTATTATGGATGATCCAAGCCTCCAAGATCTCAAGCTCCAAGAAAGAAAAAGAAACCCAAACTTGATTCAATCCTTCAAACAAAAGATCTCCTTTAAAAGAGAAATAAACACCATGATCAAGGAGGACTCAGGGACAGAAGAACTCAAACCCTAAATCCAACTAAGGAAAAATATGAAGAAAACTCATGTTAAAACATGATCTTCAATCCATGTGAAGAAGAGATCCCCAAGAAAAGTCACCATGGATCACCCACATCTCATGTGGCCAAGAAGCAGAAAGAAAAAGATGAAGAAGAGAGGGGAAATATGATCAAGAGTTCAAATCTCTTACCAAGAGAAGAAAATCTCCAAGAAACCACCACCAAGGAGTTGATCTAGCACTAGATCTTCAACATGTAAGGTGGATTGACCTCACAAGCTTCAAGATCTGCCCCTCCATGATCCTATAGTTCCAAGGTTGGTCACGCATGAGGAAGAAGAAGATGGAGTTGAAAAAGTCTCAGACAAAGGGAAGAAATGGGGATATATACCCTAAGGATGAGAGAGAAAGCGATTAAGAGGTGTCACCATAAGAGATCATCTAAGAACACATTCCCTTCAAGCAACTGATCTTATTTTCACTCTCATGCAAAAACATGAAAATTCTATGTTTATCCAGAAAGTGTAGCGACCTCCATGGTCGCTACCATCTCATCATGGTCGCAACACTTCATGCAAACCTTGTTTCGACCCAAAACCCTAATTCTTCATACAAGGTCGAAACACTAAAGAGTAAAGATGTATTTTTACTCTAGGTTGTTTTGGTCGAAACAACAAGACTTACAGCAGGTGTTGCAGTCACTTCCCTCACCTGAGAGTGAGGTAGTGGTCACAACACTCAAACCCTAGCTATGTCACCACTTCCGCTTAGCAAACCCTATAACACCATGAAGTGTTCCATCACCAGACATCATTCAAACAAGGCACCCCATGTCACCATCTTCTCTCTCATAGGGCCAAAGTACAAGAAGCACTTTCTATATGTGATAGTTTGCAAGTTAACCCTCACTTATAGGTAAATTGCAAACTAGTCCAAACTAAGCACTTATAGAGCAAGAATGGTTCAAACCTCAATCCAATTGGACCAAATCAAAACCATAGAACTGACACATGATGTTAAAGCATTCCAAGATCAAACTAAGGTTTAAGCATCTCACTATGCAAAGAAAATATATTTAAGCATAAGTTTAGGACAGGAGTCTTACAACTATAAACTCGTAACAGGGATTTCGCCCCTGAAATACTATGCAAAAAGAGATAGATACTTCTTCTGCATCTCATCTTTATGTTTCCACGTGGCTTCCTCAATGCCTCGATGATGGCACAAAGCCTTGACTAACACAATGTCCTTCTTCTTCAACTTCTTGATCCTTCTGCCCAAGATCAAAATAGGACCTTCCACATAAGATATATCATTATCTAACTCTACCTCTACAAGTTGAACAGTCAACTCTATATCCGGGTGAAATTTCCTCAACATAGAGATATGACACCCAAGATGTAACTTCTGTAACTCAGGTGGAAGCTCCAACTTGTAAGCCACCTTCCCATTATGTGCAACTACAAGATCAAGTCTCAAATATCTGGGAGCTAACTTACCCTTCTTCCCAAACCTCATAACACCTTTCCAAGGAGAGACTTTGAGATACACTATGTCTCCCACTTGGAACTCTAAAGCTCTATCACAATTATCAACACATGACTTTTGTCTGTCCTATGCTACCTTTAGTTGTTGTTTAATGACTTTGATCTTTTCTGTCATCAGCTATACTAGTTTAGGACCTAAAAGCTGATATTCCCTTGTCTCATACCAACAAAAAGGAGATCTAAAACATCTCCCATACAACACTTCATATGGTGCCATGTCGATGCTTCTCTGAATACTATTGTTGTAATTAAAATCAATCAAACTAAGGTAAATATCCCAACTTCCCAAAAACTACAACAAATAGGCTCTCCAAAGATCCTCCAAAGTCTGAATTGTTCTTTCAGACTGTCCATCTGTCTATGGATGCAATGCAATACTGAATCTCAATTGTAGATCCATCGTTGTATGTAAATGTTACCAAAAGTGACTAGTGAATTGTGGGCTTGTATCAGACACTATATTATCTTAGATACCATGTAGACATACTATCTCAACAACATACACTTACACAAGCTTCTCAGCTATATACATTTTCTTTAGTAGCAGAAAGTGAGCTGACTTAGTCATCCTATTCACTATTACCTAGATGGAATCATGATCTTTGGTTGTTCTTGGAAGTCCAACCACAAAGTACATTGTAATGTGATCCCATTTCCATTGAGGTATAGGTAATGGTTGCAAAGTCCCTGCATGATTCTGATGTTCGGCTTTAACTAACTCACACACGGAACACTTAGCTACAAACTCTACTACATCACACTTTAATCCTAGACACCAATAGAGATCTTTCAGATTCTGATACATCTTTCTACTACTAGATGCATGGCATACATAGAAGAATGAGATTCTTCTAGAACAAACATCTTCACATTATCAACATTTGTTACAAATGCCCTTCCATGATAACATACTGTCACACTCTCATATTCATGAAAGCCCTCATGCTTTTCACTTCCTAACTCCGCTCAGATATGTTGCACGGTGGTATCATTTTGCTGCACATCTCTGATATGTTGACTCAATGTCATTTTCACTAGTAACTTGCTAACAACCATGCTAATAGTGACACTTCTAATTGTACATTCATCTATCAAAGAGAGACTAACACAACTCTCTTGTGGCACACAAAAGCACTCATTTGTTCCTACTCTGAAGATGATGATGAATACTTCCTACTTAAGTCATCTGCTACTACATTCGCTTTTCCTGGATGGTAATCTGTGGTGCAATCATAATCTTTGATCAATTCCATCCAACATCACTATCTTATGTTCAACTCCTGCTTGGAAAAGATATATTGTAGGTTCTTGTGGTTTGTGAAGATCTGACACTTCTCATCGTACAAATAGTGTCTCTAAATCTTCAAAGCATGGACTACAATGACTAACTCCAAATCATGTGTTGGGTAGTTTTCCTTGTGATTCTTAAGATGTCATGAAGCAAAATAAATCATATTGTTATCTTGCATAACTACACAACCCAAGCCATTTTTAGATGCATCAAAAAAGACAATTCAACGTTTTCCTGCTCTGGCAGCACCAACACTGGTACACTAGTCAATCTCTCCTTTAGGATTAGAAAAGATGGTTGACTTATGTCATGCGAAACAAATGACACATTCTTTCTGGTAAGCTTTTTAGGGGTAAATCGACTGCACTGAAGTTCTTAATGAATCACCTATAATATCCTGCCAAAGATCTATAGGTGTCTTTGGTTGATCCCATTCCAATACTAACTCCACTTTCCTTGGATCTACCCAAACTCCTTTGGAATATATTACATTCCCTAGGAAGACACTTCCTTTAACCAGAACTCGCATTTACTAAACTTTGCATATAACTAGTGCTGCCTCAGTAAAGTCAAAGCCTGATGTAAGTGTTGCTTGTGTTGTTGACCATCTCTAGAGTAAATCAAGTTATCATCTTCAAACACAACTAAAATTTGATCTAGATGGGGTCTAAACACTATGTTCATCAAATCAAGGCTTCTGGAGCGTTGGTTAGCCGATATGGTAGAACCACAAACTCATAATGACCATACCTTGTCCAAAAAGTTGGCATAGGTACGTCATCTGCCTTAATCCTCAATTGATGATAACCCAACCTTAGATCTATCTTAGAAAAGAATGTGGCATCTCATAACTGATAAAATAGATCATCTATTCGTGGCAACAAATACTTATTCTCAATCGTCATCTTATTCAACTGCCACTAGTCAATACACAGACTCATTGATCCATCCTTCTTTACAAATAGAATGGGAGCACCCCAAGGAGATGTGCTCGGTCCAATGAAACCTTTCTCAAACAGATCTCACAACTGTTTCTTGAGTTCTTACATCTCTATTAGTGTCATCCTATATGGTGTATGTGTTATACGTTGGGTACCGGGAGCTATATTGATTTCAAAATCAATCCCTCTAAGAGGAGGTAAACCTGGAAACTTATCTGGAAACACATCCTCAAATCCTCATACAACTGGCACTTCTTGAAAACTAGGACCCTTTGCCTTGGTATCCACCACATGTGCCAAAAACACATCACAACACTGTCTCATTCACTTATCACTTGTTATAGTTGAAACCAGACATGTTAGAATAATGTGCTTGTCACTCTGAAAGACCCATGAAATGCCACCATATACAAATGTTTCTATCTAGGCACTACTGTTGGTATGTATGCCCTGAGAGACAATCATGGGATGATTGGTGGGATACATTAAGATTGATTTGATAAACATCAAAGGCAAGCTTCTAGTTCTTTCTGGTTCAGTCATATGAGATAATGATAGAACAAATTGAATGTCTAGAGAATGACAATACTCAATAACATATGTTTTCAGGTTCAGGACCTGAACGATGAGATCATACAGATGCTAAGAGTTTGTACATTCTTATTATGTCCCTATTCATATGTCGTTGTGGGAGGTAGATAGACAAAAATGACACACAAGACTAGATTGTGGTGTTGGTTGATGATAGAATCTCGTTAGTCATGATATCGAGATATCAAACCAAACACATAGGTACTTGTTAGAGAACAAGTGTACCAGACAGACCCACCGTGAGTTTGACACATGGAACCATGTCATGGTAGTCATAGTCAGTTCTCACAATGATGGTGGTGAATGTGTTTCTTTGACCTGAAATCACTATACTCAATACATGTTGTTGGGTACACTTTGACATCATCAAACGCAGTCCTGAAACATGGGTTGTTATAAAGGTGATGATTGGGTGGCTTTGACACATGGGGCTTTTGAGGGGTGAGTGATAGATATGGGATTTTTCCCTCCTGAGGGAGTTTGATATCCATGACCACTTGATGAGTAGGATTGAGATACGCGTGCGCACGCATGTGTGAATCAGTATGTGATATTGATGTCATACATATCTCCTCCAATCTACTCGGAGATCAAGAAAGTGAATGAACGTTGACAGGATGACTGTTCCATGCCTTGAGTTCATTCGGGAGATAAGTGACAAAGGAATTATACATTCACTGTAACACCATTCACGGATTGTAGGATTGAAAGTTGTTATCCAACTTTCTATTTCACTTGGGTAGCATTGATATGTGACT
This sequence comes from Alisma plantago-aquatica, assembly GCA_963693085.1. Lineage (NCBI taxonomy): Eukaryota > Viridiplantae > Streptophyta > Magnoliopsida > Alismatales > Alismataceae > Alisma > Alisma plantago-aquatica. Next base: position 1,390,525,500 of record OY856410.1, read on the forward strand.
AGGCACCGCTCATTGCTTGTGAAGTCATAAATGTTATGGACTTTAACTGCCAACGTGAAATGGGTCTGCAGGGTCACACACATAGGATTTAACCTGGACGAGGCATTTATCCACAAATGATGTTTAGATTGATTGCTAAAGGAGTTTAGTAGTTCAATTAAACACTCAATTAATTGATAGCTCAAAATCATAGTGTTGGACCAGATGTGTGGGATCCGACTTACAAAACATGAGATAAACCAAAGCGGAAGCGATTTACTTAACTGGCAGTGGAATTATGAAAAACACTTGAAAATTTAAAACTTTTTAAGAAAAGCTCTTTGATACATAAAACTCCTTTATCATAAACAAGGTAAACAATTTACATCATTGTAAAATCACCTCTCGAGTGATTATATACATCCAGATACAAAATCTCGAGATTAAAAACCAAAATCTCAGACCTACTGACTCCTAGGACCTAAGAGTACAGAGACGACATAAGACAGACTAACTATGGGATTAGACAGCCAGTATCTCCACCTGAGATTCACTTCTGTCCCTGGTGTTGCTGTTGCTGATACTGCTCACCCTCGGATTGGTTTCTCCGTCCCCGACGTCCACCTAAAAAGTTGAAACCTACGGAGTGAGACAATCTGAATAATTGTCCCAGCGAGAGTTATAACTCTCCGCCAGAAGCTTTGTATAGCATTTAAGAAATAACATAAGCAAGATAACTTAAAACATCAATAACAGATATGATGATAAGCAAAGCATCTTCTACTTAAACAGTTACTTCATTAAAGCATATGAAGAACATGAATACTAGATACTTAAACAGATCATTATTGTTAACATTGTAACATCAATCATTGTTTCTCGTAGTTCAACCTAAGTAGATATGCTACGCGGTTGAGTATGTTTTACAAACATTATTATGCCCTACAGAGATGAGGTATACCGCTCATACTCCAACCGATCACTACTAAGTCGCATCACTATCATACATAGGTCATCAAAAGAGTCGGATTCTTATGACCTCATCTTCCTCAGTCAGTGTGAGGATCAACATGCAGGACATCTCGTGTCTCTGCTAGGATAGCTTACCAGGGTATTCTGGCACTTCACTATTAGAGTCACAGTGGCATTCTGTACTCTCTTCATCATCGAAAGATCTCTTATTTATCTCTCATCGATGCAGTATTTAAAGATTCCCTCGAGAGATTTGTAGTACATCAACCTGACATATATAGTGAAGGGTTGATAGATTAAGGTACATCTACATCAATTCCTACACTAGGATGTAAGGATATTCACATCCATATTCCCCCACATACTCAAAAGTATGTGATCTAGGAGTTCCCTTAGGAAAACCTATTTCACCATCATTTAACTTCTGACAATGATGGATCTATGATCAGGGCTCTACATGTTATGATTATACATGATTATTAAGGTACATTTCAACATTCTTTTAACATCAAGCATGTTCTCAAACATTAATCATTAGAACAACAGCTATGAAAGTAGAATACTAAATGTATCAAGTCTAATTCACATCAGTTATCATTTAGATATCATTTCTTAACCATCTCATCATATGATTCAGGGACATGGTTATTCAAACCATCAGATTATCATAACACTTACTACCAAGTGACACATAAGCATCAAGTCATCTAACAACATGACCTTGATTGAAGCAATGTATATACCTCTCACATATCATTACTCTTAAAGCTTATAAATTTTTTCAAGGAATATGACATCATAACCCTTACCTGGCTATGATCACTTCATAATATCAACCTGCATGACTACTACAAATAAGGATATGCATATATATATCAATATTAACACAGTATCAGAACTTTTCAATTTCTTTATAGGACACCACGGCCGTTCTTCCTTGCACGGTCGTGCAAGAGAAAGCTACCACGGCCGTGCTCCTTAGCACGGTCGTGCTAAACCACAACATACCTTGATTTGTTTCTAGGGTTAGGGTTATTTACCTCGTTTAAGGATATTATACATCTTTAGCTTACAAGGCATAAAGTTTTCTCATGTTATGATTCATTCATAGGGTTTCATGCTTAAAGGCATAACCGAGAAGTATTCCATTCATCACATCACCCTAAATTAGGGTTTACTATTCACTTTACATATTATTTCCCTAGAATTAGGGTTTACTATTCACTTCATAGTGAATTAGAGCTCATATCATCATCATGTATGAAAATTATCATCATTGATGCCCTCAAATTAGGTTAAGATTCATTAATTTTCATAATTAGGGTTTTCATGATCTCACATAAGTGGATCATACCCTAATCATGCACATTCATATACACTGAAGGTACTTTACTTGAGTTTCAACCATAAATGGAACCTTCTCTCTCTTCTTACTAATAAATGATGTTTACATCACTCTAGATTATATTAGGTCAAGTCAACTTTGATTAACATAAGCCATGTCACCACTATGATGATTATTAGGGTTTGATTAAACAAGGGTGTCATCTACTTGAACTCTTCAAGGGTACATTGGTAAAGTACACCATTGATTCTCAACATGGGTCAATCTATTAATCACTTAGCCCCTTAATGTCTTTAGGTATCATTAGGGTTTGGATTAGACAACCATTGAACCAATTAAGCCTTCAAGTCACTAAGCAATCATAGCCCTAAAGGTCCCCAAACGGTTTCACATCTCAACCTCCAAATGGTTTTGAAACCATTTGTAAGCGTTGACCGTTTGGTTACTTTGACCTCCAAGACCGCATGACACTCAAGACCGTTTGATTGTGTTGATCGTTTGATCAGAGTTGACTTTGAAACCGTTTGAACAAAATCACCTTGAAACCGTTTGATCTTAAACGACCTTGAAACCGTTTGGTTCCAAATGATCTTGAGACCGTTTGGTCCCAAACGGTCTTGAGACCGTTTGCCCCTAAACGGTCTTGAGACCGTTTGCCCCTAAACGGTCTTGAGACCGTTTGGTCCAAATGGCTCAAAACCGCATGGACCTCAAAGGTGCATCAAAGCTTGTAATCGATTAGGGTTTTCAAGGTTGAAGCCCTCAATTGAACTCACATGTCTTAACCACTTATCAATTGAGCCAATTAGGGTTAGCGTTAACCAATTGGACACTCAATTGACCCTCAATTGTTAGCCAATTAGGGTTGAATCCAATCCAATTAGGGTTTGTAATCGGTTAACCATCAATGTTCATCAACATGAGTCTATTTGATGTTGAACCTACCAATTGACCTTCAATTGGGCCCAAACTTGGCCCAAACGGTCTTGGGATCGTTTAAACACTCTCCAAACGGTCTTGAGATCATTTTCCCAAAGTCACACCAAAATATAAGTTAATTTGATAAAGGTTTGAACCCTAATTAAGTCTCAAATCAGCATTTCAATTAATTCAACAACCTATTGTGATTGGACCTTTAATTGATTAAATTATCTTAACCCTAGACCTCAAAATGGTCTTGGGGTGTCACCAAACGGTCTTGAGACCATTTGAGTGATCCCCAAATGGTCTTGAGACCGTTTGGACCACTCAACCCCAATTTCAACATAAGTGGTCCTTGAATTCATCAATTGAACCCGATTAGGGTTTAGAGGGTTGAAGTGCCTTCAACTTGTGATTGGTTTGCAATTAGGTCATGATTCTTTGTAATTGATTAATTCAATATATATCCAACAGACCTATAAATGGTCTTCACTTGGTCAACCCTACCAAATGTTTTTGGAGACCGTTTGAATCTAAACGGCTTTGCAAACTGCATGAATTCAAACGGCCTTGAGATCGTTTGATTTCAAATGGTCTTGCAAACCGTTTAGGCCAAATGGTCCAAGATAGTTTGGTAAGGTAACCTAGGGAATCACGACCATCATCTACACCTCTGTTCAGGTCGGTTACTTCATAGATTTCTTGCAAGTTTGCAAGGAAAGATGGGGAAGAAGAAGAACTAACTACAAATTGCAAGAATAAAGATGTGCATAAACAAAGCAAAAGATTTAGAGTTATAAAACCCGCCTTATGGTTGTTCCTAGAGCTCCAAGCTTCCAATCTTCAAGCCTTTAATGGCATCTTGAGCTCCACAGGTTGGCCAAAGGTGTTTCTCCAAGAAAAGGTTGGGAAAGATCGGCTAGAAAGAAAGAACTAAGTAAGTTAACCATGAAACCAACCTTGTAATCCACTTTCCTCCATAAATCCGAGCAAGAAGATGACCCAAGCTTACCTAGGTTTTCCTTGGTCGTTCTCTCTGCTCCAAAGCTCCAAATATCTGCCTTTATTCGGTTTAGCAAGGGGATAAGTGAAGGAAGAAAGGAAACGTTCCTTTGCAAACAAAGGAAGGGTGTATAAGTACTTTGGGGTCATTTCCAACATAAGGACAACTAGTTTCTCCTTTTCTCATCTAGGTCCCTCCTTTCTTCTTTTCACTTCACTTCTCCTTATTTCTAAGGAAAAACTCCTTCTAAGACCAAGAACTAAAGGCAAAGAAGGTCAACTTATCACTAAGGTGCACATATATAAGAGTCTCCTTACTTACAACTTGGTGATTTAATTTCAAAGGTGTTCCTTATTATATGATTATTCAATTGAAGCGCCCCCTTCATCATTATTACTCTAAATGATGCCAAAAGTCATAAAAGATATTCTAGAAGGTGTATTTTACAAATTTCACCCCACATTTTTGGTAAACTGCACTTTACACCAAAATTAGGGTTTTAAGCACAAGGATTTCTCCACAAGCTGCATCTTGGTGCCCAAGCTTGGGAATTCCATCATACTTCATCATATTCATTCTTATGATGTCTCAACACTAAAGGAACATATTAACATGTGTAAATTACAAGTTAACCCCTCTAATTGGGTAAATTGCACATAGGTCCCTGTATTACAAAACAATACTAAAGCATTGTTTAAAAAGGACATAAATGGAAAAATATGTTCATCAAGAGTTTTAATTACAGACCAAAAGATAATCACAAGTATCTTAATTACAAAATTTAGGCAAAACCCCTAGGGTTAGCTCATAACCCAGGTTAGGGATGTTACAAATTATCCACCCCTTACAAGGATTTTGTCCCCGAAATCAACAAAACATCAACAAAACATATATTAAGAGAAAAGAGTAGGGTATTTCCTTCTCATCTCTTCCTCTAGTTCCCAAGTGTCTTCTTCAACACCATGGTGATTCCAGAGGACTTTTACAAGACTTATATCTTTCTTCTTTAGCTTTTTAATTCTGTTATCAAGGATTGACACTGGTCCTTCCTCATCAGATATATTATCATTCAATTCTACCTCCACAGGTTGTAGAACTGACTCAGTATCAGGGTGACATTTCCTCAGCATAGAAATGTGAAACACAAGGTGTAACCTCTGTAACTCAGGTGGTAACTCTAGTTCATAGGCTACCTTTCCAATCCATTCAATGATTGGATAAGGCCCCATAAACCTAGGAGATAACTTCCCTTTCCTTCCAAATCTCAGAACTCCCTTCCAAGGCGAGACCTTGAGATACACTCTGTCTACAACCTGGAACTCTAAGGGTCTACGACGTCTGTCAGCATATGATGTCTGTCTATCCTGTACAGTCTTTAGCTATTGTTGTATCACTTTGATCTTCTCTGTGGTTTGCTGCACAAGATCAGGACCTAACAACTGATGTTCACCAGTCTCATACCAGTATAAGGGTGATCTACAACATCTACCATACAAAGCTTCATAAGGTACCATGTCAATGCTATGTTGATAGCTATTGTTATAGGCAAACTCTATCAAGCTTAGGTGTAGATCCCAACTCCCTATAAACTGGAGAACACATGCTCTCAACAGGTCTTCTAAGGTTTGTATAGTCCTTTCTGACTGTCCATCAGTCTGTGGGTGAAAGGATGTACTAAACCTTAACTGGGTGCCTAGAGCTTTGTGTAGTTGCTCCCAAAAATGACTCGTAAACTGGGGACCTCTGTCAGAAACTATAGTGACAGGAACTCCGTGCAGTCGTACTATCTCTTCAACATATAGCTATGCTAACTTCTCAGCAGAATAGGTTGTTTTGACAGGTAAGAAATGAGCTGTCTTTGTCAACCTATCAACTATTACCCAAATGGAATCATGCCCTTTGTTTGTTCTGGGTAGACCAACAACAAAGTCCATAGTTACATGATCCCACTTCCACTGTGGTATGGGTAAAGGTTGCATTGTTCCTGCAGGTTTCTGGTGTTCAGCTTTAACTTGCTGACACACACGACACCTCATCACAAACTATGCAACATCCTTCTTCATCCCAGGCCACCAATACATGTCTTTCAAGTTCCGATACATCTTGGTGCTTCCTGGATGCATAGCATACATCGAAGAATGAGCTTCTTCCAGGACTAAAGTCCTCAAGTTATCCACATCTGGCACTATCATTCTTCCATGATAACATGCTACTTGATCATCTGAGTCATGGAAACCATCTCGTTTCTCATCACCATACTCCGATCTGATCTGTTGAACTGCAACATCAACTTGATGTGCCTCCCTGATCAGCTCTCTTAGGGTAGGTTTTATATGCATCTCAGCTAACAACCCGACTAACAATGTCACTTTCAATTGTACATTGTCTTGCCTTAAGGAGATAAGCATGTCTCTCCTAGAGCATACTGAGGAATTTAGTTGTGCTCTATCCATGGTTGATGTTGCTGATTTCCTACTCAAGGCGTCTACAACCACATTGGCCTTACCTGGATGGTAATCAATTGTACAATCGTAATCCTTGATTAACTCCATCCAGCGACGTTGCCTCATGTTAAGTTCATGCTGAGAGAAGATGTACTTAAGGTTCTTATGATCAGTAAAAATCTGGAATGTCTCTCCATAGAGATAATGTCTCCAGATATTCAAGGCATGAACCATGACAGCTAACTCCATATCGTGTGTCAGATAATTATCCTCGTGTTTCTTAAGTTGTCGGGAAGCAAAAGAAATCACTTGCTTATCCTGCATCAACACACATCCGAGTCCATTCTTGGAGGCATCACAGAAAACTATGTATCCTTTGCCTTGCTCAGGTAGCACAAGTATAGGTGCACTTGTCAGCCTCTCCTTTAGCAACTGAAAAGATTGCTGACACTTATCACTCCAAACAAAAGGAACATCCTTCCGGGTCAACTTAGTCAAGGGTAAGGCTATGGAACTGAAGTTCTTAATGAACCTTCTATAATAGCCAGCCAACCCTAAGAAACTATGGATCTTCGTCGGTGTCTTCAATTGTTCCCATTTTAGAACAGATTCTACCTTTTTAGGGTCAACACGAATGCCTGAGGCAGATACCACATGTCCAAGGAAAGATACCTTCGGCAACTAGAACTCGCACTTGCTAAATTTAGTGTATAGCTTATGTTCTCTTAGCAAGGTTAGGGCCTGACGAAGGTGTTTTTCATGCTGCTGAGCATCTCTACTATAGATCAGAATGTCATCTATGAAGACAACAACGCACTGATCAAGGAAAGGTCAGAAGATTCTATTCATGAGTGCGACATAACTGTGAACTCATAGTGACCATACCTTGTCCTAAAGACAGACATGGATATGTCACTATCCTTAATACGGAGTTGATGATATCCCGACCTCAAATCTATCTTTGAGAAGACGGTTGCACCATGCAACTGGTCAAAGAGATCATCAATCCTCGACAGAGGGTACTTATTCTTTATTGTTACTTTATTTAGTTGTCTGTAATCAATGCACAACCGCATTGAACCGTCTTTCTTTTTAATGAAAAGAACCGGAGCACCCCATGGCGAAGTACTCGGTCAGATGAATCCCTTCTCAAGCAACTCTTGAAGTTGTTTCTGGAGTTCTGCCATCTCAGCAGGCGCCATCCTATATGGTGTATGTGCTATAGGTTGGGTGTCAGGGATCAAATTGATCTCAAAATCAATCTCCCGAGGTGGTGGCACACCTGGAAGTTCTTCAGGAAATACATCTTCAAATTCCCTGACTATAGGAACTTCAATAGGGTTAGGACTCTCCATGGTAGTATCTACCACATGGGCAAAGAATGCATGACATCCTCGCCTCATAAGCTTCTCAGCAACCATAGCTGACACAAGGCAGGTAGGTAGAATCTTTCTCTCTCCTAGAAAGATCCATGTGTTGCTTTCATCAGCAAACACAACCTGTTTGGATTCACAATCCAAGACAACCCTATATCTCTCCAAGGTATCCATCCCAAGGATTATGTCAAATCCTTGCATCTCATGTGGTATAAGATCCACTTGAATGCGATGATCAGAAAAGAAGAGGATGCAGGGAGAACATACCTCCTGCAACACAGCAGACCCTCTCAACGGAGTCTCAAGCAACAAGCTATCTGCCTTATGACTAACTGTCATATTGCAGTTACGAATCACTCTTTGAGTGATAAAGGAGTGCGTAGCACCCGGATCAATCAAAACAGATACAACACAGGATGTAGACATATTAGTATATAACAACTCCATCTGACCTGCCACAACCCGTGGGTTGATCACTGCATCAGTTGGGTTCATTGCATAGAACCTTGTTGTCGCCTGAGGTTGATTCGGTGCTGACGATCTAGCTTGGGATGCTTGTCCATGTCCTCTAGCATCTCCTTGAAACTGCCTCCTCTGGGATCCTTGCTGACTCTGCCTCTGTGGTTGTGTCACACTGATAGGCCTATCTCTACAGTCCTTCATCAGGTGTCCCACCTTCCCACAGTTGTAGCAGCTTCTCTCCAGTTGTTGTGGTCTTGGTGGTCCTGTGACTAACATCGATGCTGAACTGCGAGCCCCTTGTAGTGGTAGGCTTCATCCTCTACCTCTACTCAGTGTCCACTGTGTCTGAGCACTAGGTTTAGGTAGTGGTAGTGTCGGTGCAGAAAATCTAGGCTACTTGAAGTCTCTAGATGAAGATCCCTGGAACTGAGGATATCTCTTCTGGGTTTGCCTTTTCTCAACTACGGACCTCTCTATCCTTCGGGCTAACTCAACGAAGGTAGAAAACCTTTCCCGGTTCTCTAGGGCAGACACGAGAGTAGTCAACTCAGCATTCAACCCCTTCTCAAACCGCCTGATCCTCTCTTCATCTGTAGCAGCCATGTGCGGACAGAACCACAGCAGCTCCATGAACTTAGCTTCATATTCGCTAATGTTCATCAAACCTTGTCTCAATCTCTCGAACTGAGAGATCTTCTTGTCCAGGAAGGTCTTTGGAAAATATCTATTGATAAATTCCCGACGGAAGACTTCCCACGTAGCCTCTACTCCAGGCCTCTTCTGCTCTTCCATGGTCCACCAATGACCCGCACTTCCTTTGAGAAGATAGACTGCATGCCTAACCTTCTCAGCTTCTGGGATGTTCAGGATTCTAAAAGCTTTCTCCAACTCGGTCAACCACAGATTGGCATCTGCAGGATCAGTTGTTCCAAAGTATTCGGTTGCTCCGACACGACGAAGTCGCTTGAACGTCTTACCGATACCTTGTCCTTCATTATGTACATGTACCCTAGGTGCAGGCATAGGCATCCTATCTGTGATGTGTGTCATGGCAGTCATAAATTGCCCGAACATAGTCTGAACAGCTGGGTTCTCCATGTCAGCTGGGTTAAACTGAGGTGGCTCCATAGGTGGCTCAGGTTCAGGTTGCTCTATCTCTGGGTTTCTTGCACCTTCTCAGGGTGCAGCAACACTACTTTCTGCCACATACTCCTCGTGTGATCCAGACATCCTTACTTATCTTCTTCTCCTGAGGAGAAGAAGACACTATTAGATATACTGGAAAACACTAAGAATAGACTCGATATCCTAAGTCCTATGTCTCTGTAGACTCAGCAAACCTAGAGCTCTGATACCACTAAATGTGGGATCCGACTAACAAAACATGAGATAAACCAAAGCGGAAGCGATTTACTTAATTGGCAGTGGAATTATGAAAATCACTTGAAAATTTAAAACTTTTTAAGAAAAGCTCTTTCATACATAAAACTCCTTTATCATAAACAAGGTAAATAGTTAAAATCACCTCTCGACTGATTATATACATCCAGATACAAAATCTTGAGATTAAAAACCAAAATCTCAGACCTACTGACTCCTAGGACCTGAGAGTACATAGACGACATAAGACAGACTAACTATGGGATTAGACAGCCAGTATCTCCACCTGAGATTCACTGCTGTCCCTGGTGTTGCTGCTACTGATACTTCTCACCCTCGGATTGGTTTCTCCATCCCCGACGTCCACCTAAAAAGTTGAAACCTACGGAGTGAGACAATCTGAATAATTGTCCCAGTGAGAGTTATAACTCTCCGCCAGAAGCTTTGTTATAGCATTTAAGAAATAACATAAGCAAGATAACTTAAAACATCAACAGCAGATTTGATAATAAGAAAAGCATCTTCTACTTAAACAGTTACTTCATTAAAGCATATGAAGAACATGAATACTAGATACTTAAACAGATCATTATTGTAAACAATGTAACATCAATCATTGTTTCTCGTAGTTCAACCTAAGCAGATATGCTACGCGGTTGATTATGTATTACAAACATTATTATGCCCTGCGGAGATGACATATACCACTCATACTCCAACCGATCACTACTAAGTCGCATCGGTATCATACATAGGTCATCAAAAGAACTGGATTCTTATGACCTCATCTTCCTCAGTTAGTGTGAGGATCAACATGCAGGACATCTCGTGTCTCTGCTAAGATAGCTTACCAGGGTATTCTAGCACTTTGCTATTAGAGTCACAATGGCATTCTGTACTCTCTTCGTCATCGAAAGATCTCTTGTTTATCTCTCATCGATGCGGTATTTAAAGATTCCCTCGGGAGATTTGTAGTACATCACCCTAACATATATAGGGAAGGGTTGATAGATTAAGGTACATCTACATCAATTCCTACACTAGGATGTAAGGATATTCACATCCATATTCCCCCACATACTCAAAAGTATGTGATCCAGGAGTTCCCTTAGGAAAACCTGTTTCACCATCATTTAACTTCTGACAATGATGGATCTATGATCAGGTCTCTACATGATATGATTATACATGCTTATTAAGGTACATTTCAACATTCTTTTAACATCAAGCATGTTCTCAAACATTAATCATTAGAACAACAACTATGAAAGTAGAATACTAAATGTATCAAGTCTAATTCACATCAGTTATCATTTAGATATCATTTCTTAACCATCTCATCATATGATTCAGGGACATGGTTATTCAAACCTTCAGATTATCATAACACTTACTACCAAGTGACACATAAGCATCAAGTCATCTAACAACATGACCTTGATTGAAGCAATGTATATACCTCTCACATATCATTACTCTTAAAGCTTATAAATGTTTTCAAGGAATATGACATCATAACCCTTACCTGGCTATGATCACTTCATAATATCAACCTGCATGACTACTACAAATAAGGATATGCATATATATATATATATATATCAATATTAACACAATATCAGAACTTTTCAATTTCTTTATAGGACACCACGACCGTGCTTCCTTGCACGGTCATGCAAGAGAAAGCTACCACGGCCGTGCTCCTTAGCACGGTCGTGCTAAACCACAACATACCTTGATTTGTTTCTAGGGTTAGGGTTATTTACCTCGTTTAAGGATATTATACATCTTTAGCTTACAAGGCATAAAGGTTTCTCATGTTATGATTCATTCATAGGGTTTCATGCTTAAAGGCATAACCCAAAATTATTCCATTCATCACATCACCCTAAATTAGGGTTTACTATTCACTTTACATATTATTTCCCTAGAATTAGGGTTTACAATTCACTTCATACTGAATTAGAGCTCATATCATCATCATGTATGAAAATTATCATCATTGATGCCCTCAAATTAGGTTAAGATTCATTAATTTTCATAATTAGGGTTTTCATGATCTCACATAAGTGGATCATACCCTAATCATGCACATTCATATACATTGAAAATACTTTACTTGAGTTTCAACCATAAATGGAACCTTCTCTCTCTTCTTACTAATAAATGATGTTTACATCACTCTATATTAGATTAGGTCAAGTCAACTTTGATTAACATAAGCCGTGTCACCACTATGATGATTATTAGGGTTTGATTAAACAAGGGTGTCATCTACTTCAACCCTTCAAGGGTACATTGGTAAAGTACACCATTGATTCTCAACATGGGTCAATCTATTAATCACTTAGTCCCTTAATGTCTTTAGGTATCATTAGGGTTTGGATTAGATAACCATTGAACCAATTAAGCCTTCAAGTCACTAAGCAATCATAGCCCTAAAGGTCCCCAAATGGTTTCACACCTCAACCTCCAAACGGTTTTGAAACTATTAGGAAGCATTGACCGTTTGGTTACTTTGACCTCCAAGACCGCATGACACTCAAGACTATTTGATTGTGTTGACTGTTTGATCAGAGTTGACTTTGAAACCGTTTGAACAAAATCACCTTAAAACCGTTTGATCTTAAACGACCTTGAAACCGTTTGGTTCCAAACGGTCTTGAGACCGTTTGCCCCTAAACGGTCTTGAGACTGTTTGGTCCCAAACAGTCTTGAGACTGTTTGGATTCAAACGGTTTTGAGACCATTTGGTCCAAATGGCTCAAAACCGCATGGACCTCAAAGGTGCATCAAAGCTTGTAATCGATTAGGGTTTTCAAGGTTGAAGCCCTCAATTGACCTCACATGTCTTAACCACTTATCAATTGAGCCAATTAGGTTTAGCTTTAACTAATTGGACACTCAATTGACCCTCAATTGTTAGCCAATTAGGGTTGAATCCAATCCAATTAGGGTTTGTAATCGGTTAACCATCAATGTTCATCAACATGAGTCTATTTGATGTTGAACCTACCAATTGACCTTCAATTGGGCCCAAACGGTCTTGGGATCATTTGGACACTCTCCAAACGGTCTTGAGACCATTTTCCCGAAGTCACACCAAAATCTAAGTTAATTTGATAAAGGTTTGAACCCTAATTAAGTCTCAAATCAGCATTTCAATTAATTCAACAACCTATTGTGATTAGACCTTTAATTGATTAAATTATCTTAACCCTAGACCTCCAAACGGTATTGGGGTGTCACCAAATGGTCGAGACCGTTTGAGTGATCCCCAAATGGTCTTGAGACCGTTTGGACCACTCAACCCCAATTTCAACATAAGTGGTCCTTGAATTCATCAATTGAATCCGATTCGGGTTTAGAGGGTTGAAGTGCCTTCAACTTGTGATTGGTTTGCAATTAGGTCATGATTCTTTTTATTTGATTAATTCAATATATATCCAACAGACCTCTAAACGGTCTTCACTTGGTCAACCATACCAAACAGTTTTGGAGACCGTTTGAATCTAACCGGTTTTGCAAACCGCATGAATTCAAACGGTCTTGAGATTGTTTGATTTCAAACGGTCTTGCAAACCGTTTAGACCAAATGGTACAAGATCGTTTGGTAAAGTAACCTAGGGAATCATGCCCATCATCTTCAACCTCTGTTCAGATTAGTTACTTCACGGATTTCTTGCAAGTTTGCGAGGAAAGATGGGGAAGAAGAAGAACTAATACAAATTGCAAGAATAAAGATGTGCATAAACAAAGAAAAAGGTTTAGAGTTATAAAATCCGCCTTATGGTTGTTCCTAGAGCTCCAAGCTTCCAAGATTCAAGAATTTAATGGCGTCTTGAGCTCCACAAGTTGGCCAAAGGTGTTTCTCCAAGAAAAGGTTGGGAAAGATCGGCTAGAAAGAAAGAACTAAGTAAGTTAACCATGAAACCAACCTTGTAATCCACTTTCCTCCATAAATCCGAGCAAGAAGATGACCCAAGCTTACCTAGCTTCTCCTTGGTCGTTCTCTCTGCTCCAAAGCTCTACCTTTAGTCGATTTAGCAAGGGGATAAGTGAAGGAAGAAATGAAACGTTCCTTTGCAAACAAAGGAAGGGTGTATAAGTACTTTGGGGTCATTTCCAACATAAGGACAACTAGTTTCTCCTTTTCTAATCTAGGTCCCTCCTTTCTTCTTTTCACGTCCCTTCTCCTTATTTCTAAGGCAAAACTCCTTCTAATACCAACAACTAAAGGCAAAGAAGGTCAACTTATCACTAAGGTGCACATATATAAGAGTCTCCTTACTTACAACTTGGTGATTTAATTTCAAAGGTGTTCCTTATTATATGATTATTCAATTGAAGCGCCCCCTTCATCATTATTACTCTAAATGATGACAAAAGTCATAAAAGATATTCTAGAAGGTGTATTTTACAAATTTCACCCCACATTTTGGGTAAATTTCACTTTACACCAAAATTAGGGTTTTAAGCACAAGGATTTCTCCACAAGCTGCATCTTGGTGCCCAAGCTTGGGAATTCCATCATACTTCATCATATTCATTCTTATGATGTCTCAACACTAAAGGAACATATTAACATGTGTAAATTTCAAGTTAACCCCTCTAATTGGGTAAATTGCACATAGGTCCTTGTATTACAAAACAATACTAAAACATTGTTTAAAAAGGACAGAATTGGAAACATATGTTCATCAAGAGTTTTAATTACAGACCAAAAGATAATCGCAAGTATCTTAATTACAAAATTTAGGCAAAACCCCTAGGGTTAGCGCATAACCCAGGTCAGGGATGTTACAAGATGATTAAGAGTATTGGATTGATTGGAACTGCAATTGACTGATTTGCACAGTCTGCTGCCCCAACCGATTGGCTCGTAGGGATAAACTGATCGAATCAGGTTGGTGAACCGATCGTCTCAAAGTAGTGAGTCGATCGGCTCACGTGTCAATGAAATGATCGGCTCAATTGTTGAAATGATCGATTCATGTGACTAACTGAGATCGTTTGGAAAGTCAGAAGACTCTTTTTGCAAACACATATTTGTTTCACATGTACAAATTTGATTTGGACAAGGACTAATATTTGATTAGTTGGAAATGAACATGGAAAGTCAATTTGAGTTGGACTAGGACCATGAACCGATCGGCTCAAGCATGAACCGATCGGCTCAGGGCCCCAAACGATCGGTTCAAGGGGTGAATCGATCGGTTCAACTACCGCAGCATGTCAGATTTTGTGGAAATTCCAGGCCCTTCTACTCCTACTTTAATCCCGCATTTCCTAGGGTAGAAAACCTTGTCTAATGACCCTCCTATATATAGGGGTATTTGGGGGCTTATCAAGTACAACTCAGAACACCAGTTGCTCTGCAAAGTTGTCATTCTCTCTGGTTGTGGTAACCAGGAGAGCCCAAGCAAGTGCTACCCGATAAGGGAGACACCGCAAGGGAAAGACAACTGTAGAAAGGCGACTGGTGGTAGGAGAGTGTGTCGGTGACTAGTACACTGACAAGAGGGTATGACTCCTTCCGGTGCCTTGTGTGATAAGGCGATCAGAGTTCCAGGTGGTCTATGTAGACTACTACAGAGGCGGGAGACTTCTGCCGCTCGGAGGATAGCTGTCAATCCCGACAGTCTCGGTGACTAGGAGCTGCACAGACACTATCCAATACTGGAGGTGAAGACCGCACAAGCCGCGAGTAAACATCACCGAGCAAGCCTCGGGACAAGGTATGTCTCTACAAACCATCCTTCCTATTTTATAGACGTTGATGCGATTCCTTTATTTTGGGTTCGGGAGAAGAAAATTTTTGTTTCCACTGCCTTCCTTGCCTCCCCTAATACCCAACAGTGGTATCAGAGCCACATCAACTGCTCTATACTTTAGGATTATCGATGTGATTTATTTTGATTTGTCGGCTTTATTTATTGCATACGATGCGAATAAAATTGTCTTTATGCATGTCCAATCCTAAATCCGCAAATCCCAATATACATATATGATATGTAATATGAATGCACTTGATACGTGTCGCCCCTTAAATGAGTTTTGTGGTGGATGTATAGCGTAGTTATGGCCAATAAACCCTATGTATGTGTGCTTGGTTGAATGTGGTTGCTTGCATCTCGGTCTGCGTACCAATTCCCTACCTCCTTTTCTTGATGTAACTCGAGATAACTTGAGATTTCTTTCCTACCTTTGCTCCCCCTGAATGTAACTTGGGGTTTTCCCTATTCAAATGTAAATAGGATAGATCTTTTTCCTGTTATGTCGAAGAACGGAAGACAACCTGACGATGACTGAGATGACTGGTTCGAGGAACGAGACGAGCGGGTGGAGACCTGAGGAGATGCACGACAACCAGTGAACCGATCAGTTGGATGAGCCAATCGATTGGCTTGTGGCACCCAAACGACCGGCCTGATGGTGAGCCCATCAATCATGGAGATGAGTTGATCAAACCCAGAATGGCAAAGCGCAGAGTTCATCTTGTACATGTTGCATGTGATGTAGACCTAGATGACTGTGATTCCTCTTGGCTCGAGGAATAACATTAGGATGGTCATAATCATCGCTTTTATCAATTCACATGTTTTCTGTGGGATATAGCATGTATATGATACATACTATGTATTGTGGTGATTGGATATGTATATGTACCTATAAAACCAAATCCCTCATCTAAATATTAAGTCTTGTATGCCTTCCATTAGCGGCACACATGAAAAACTCGATCGACCAAGCATAGGTTACGCCAAAGTGTGGTGCACCGTCCATCTTGTGGAAGTGTGCAGGGTAGACATGTAGGATCTGCCAAAGTTGGATGCATGTTTATTGTGTCGGCTTTTGGGTTAGACTTAACTGGTAATTCTTAGAGCGTCTAAGCCCAGAGGCACGGGATGAATGGCAAGGAGTTGTGTGTGTCATATATCCAAGCATTGCATATGATGCAATTGGCATGATGGCCTACCTAAACAGTCAAGTTGTGGGCGATCAGCCAAAGCTGACTCATGACTTGATGAAATATGGATCTTGACCCACTAGAAGATTGTACGCTGCAATCTTCTGAATTGATGGTGAGGGCTATCAATTTGACCAAAAATAGTGGGAGCGATAATTAATTAAAATCCTAATTATATCATCAACCTTTCAAATCAATCAAATAAGTCAAAATTGAGTTTTGGACTAAATTGCATATATTTCCTTTTGTAGTACAATGAAAACAAATAACAATCACTTTTCATTGTGATCGGTCTTTGAAAAGGATAGGCTGAACGGGACTAACTTCCATGACTGGTTTAGGACATTGAGAATTGTTCTCACTCAAGAGCGAAAGCTCTATATCCTAGATACTTCAGCTCTAGAGGAACCTGCTCCTACCGCACCAATGGCAGAAAGGGATGCTTATAAGAAGCATTCTGAAGATGCCATTGATGCAAAGTGCTTGATGTTGTGCTCCATGAACCATGAGTTGTAGAGACAACATGAGAACATGAGTGTCATTGAGATGATTCAGCATCTCAAGAACATGTATGAAGATCAAGCATGGCAAGAGAGATATGATGTCTCCAGGGTGTTGTTCAAGTGTGTCATAACAGAAGGAGATCTAGTTGGTCCTCACACACTCAAAATGATTGGGTATGTGGAGAACTTGACAAGACTGGGATTTCCCCTGAGCCAAGAGTTGGCTACTGACATGATACTGCAATCATTTACAGAATCCTACAGTCAGTTTGTGATGAACTACAACATGAACAACTTTGACAAGCCATTGACAGAGTTGTTGGGCATGTTGAGGACAGCCGAGGCACAAATAAAGAAGGATAAGCCTAAATCTGTGATGATGATCAGCAACAAGAAAGAAAAATCCAAGCACAAGGGCAAGGGCAAGGCTAAGAAAAGTTCTGATGCTAGCCAGCAGCCCAAGTCATCTTCAACTCTCAAAGCCAAGGGAGGCGTGACCAAGAGAGGCAATTGTCACCATTGTCAAAAGCCAGGACAATGGAAAAAGGAATTATCCTCTCTATGTGGAAGATCTAAGGAAGAAGGAGGCGACAGACGTCTGCACCTGAAGGTGTCATGACATAAACTTGTAACATTTTTTAGGTATATGATACCAAGATATAAAGTGTACCACCCAATAAATGGGGCAAGTGTTTCCGCCATAGATAGGAGTACTTTAGTTTATTTTTAGCCTTGAAGGCATGTAATAGAGTTATAAACTGCTATTTCATATTTGCCAATGGATAGAAACACCTTATTTTTCATATTATATGACAATAGTGGAAATTAATAAAATTGATGTTTCCTTGTAGCAATGCCTTGTTTATCTTATGGTACTTGGTATGCATAAGATAAAATGATACCTAAAAGTTATTGATATCTCAAATTAGCATAAATCATGAGAAATTCATTTCTAGTTTCCATATGATGGATAAGTCTAGACTCTTTTTGGTTAGAGAACCAGTAAGAGACATGAATCTCTTGGACATGATCAATCTTCACTAGTCATAGTGGGAGATTGATTATCCTATTAGGTATAATACATGTGATGTATATACATACCTATTGGACTTAATTCTAGTACTTCAAATGGTGTTTAGAGAAATACCAATATGAATATCTTGAAGTGATTAAGAATATCATAGATGAAGTACAAATTTGGTAAAGTGTTAATTCTTGATGAGATCAATGAATGAAATACTTGAACCAAATGTTTGAGATCCTTATGAGTGATTATGATATTGTATCATAGTGAGCTCGTGATTAAGGCATGGTGATGTCTAAATCAAAAGGAGTCATACTCTAAGGAGTTAGAGGATGATTATCAAATAACTAATTTCTTCTTAAATACAGAATACCCCATACAAATAACAGACATTAAGAATCACAAGGAGTTATGAGTTCTTATATCCTTGATAGATACACCTCCATTATCTATGTGATGAGTTGGTCATGTGATGAATCAACTATCTAGATAATGAGGAACCAAATTTTGAGTTATGGTTTATAACCATTACATCCTAAATGACATCCATGTGAACCATAAGGTATGACCTTGATGGTAGCACCCATTGGGATGAAATCCATAAGTGTGAATGAGTCTTAAGCGTTAAGACACATGGATAACATTTTGAGAAGGATGATGCTTGTTGATTGCAACTTAATGACTAAGAAATTTGGCATACAAATACTAAAACCACATTCCTATGAGGGATAAAAATAAGAATGTGTACATGACACAACCTATAAGGTTTATGAATCCATTAATGCAAATGAAATCTATAAGTTACAATGGCCTAATCAATGTGATTAATTGAGTACAATCAACTCAGAACTGTGATCTTTACTTTGATAATATAGTCAAAGGGTTTGACTGATATGACAAAGATAAAGAAGGGATCTGTGATTTAGTGGGAGCGTATTTGTATATTGATGAGGAATGATATGTTCTAGAATGGAATCCTTTATGGAAATTATCTTTAAGGAAGATAGAGATGTTTCCTATGTAATAGTAATAGAGATATATAGAGATAGTTCTTGAAAAACCTCTTGACCTAAAAAGATAAAGCATACATTGGCAATCTATACTGAAGGGTTTAGTGTGCACAGATTTAGTGGGAGAAAACTTATCAATGTTACATGGAGTTAGTATCCCAAGGTCAAGTGTCCAATTCTTATGAGGAATGGAAACACTAAGAACAGATAAGGATCTATCATGTATATAATCATCCCATCATCTTGCATGTATGTACATGGCAAGAACAAAATGCATTTATCATCTTGTATGTAGGACATGACAATATGATATGCTCATCCTGATAACTCGTATGTAGAACATGATGAGTGGATATTCATCTAGTTCCAGTAAGGGTTACTGGAATACCATAAGAACATGATAAGTACTAGTTCTATGGAAATAAGGAAGGGTTCATTGTAAAGAGTTACATTGATGCGAACTTCCAAAAAGGATAGAAGATTAATCACAATATATATATGGGATATATAAAAGTGAATGTTTGTTGATAAATGGAAACATTCCAATAAAGCCGTTTAAAAGGAAAAGTCAAGTATCCGTGTGTTAGAGAACATTAGTGGATACTATATGGATCTGGAAGTTCATGAGATGAACTTATAGATATTCCGATCTTTGATGAAAAGTAAGGAGTACTTGGTCATGCAATGAAGCTAAAGGTTAGCAAAGGAATACTAGATCACATATTATGACAACTCCATCTGATATGTATGATGTACAGTGAAGAGATGAGAGACATGCAGTTAATACCGACTTTGGCAAGGTGTTGCCATAACTCACTGCATAAGCACTAGGGCATAGTAACATGTGGGACATGTTTGAAGATCACTATGAATATGATTCTTGAGTGATTGGCTCGTAGTGCAAGTGGGAGTTTGTTGGAATGTATGCCCTGAGAGCCAATCATGGGATGATTGGTGGGATACATTAAGATTGATTTGATAAACATCAAAGGCAAGCTTCCAATTCTTTCTGGTTCAGTCATATGAGATAATGATAGAACAGATTGACTGTCTAGAGAATGACAGTACTCAATAACCTATGCTTTTAGGTTCAGGACCTGAATGATGAGATCATACGAATGCTAAGAGTTTGTACATTCTTATTATGTCCCTAGTCGGATGTCTTTGTGGGAGGTAGATAGACAACATTGACACACAAGACTAGATTGTGGTGTTGGTTGATGACAGAATCTCGTTAGTCATGATATTGAGATATCAAACCAAACACATAGGTACTTGTTAGAGAATAAGTGTACCGAACAGACCCACCGTGAGTTTGACACATGGAACCATGACACGGTAGTCACAGTCAGTTCTCACAGTGATGGTGGTGAATGTGATTCTTTGACCTGAAATCACTACACTCAACACATGTCTTTGGGTACACTTTGACATCATCAAGAGCAGTCTTGAAACATGGGTTGTTATAAAGGTGATGATTGGGTGGCTATGACACATGGGACTTTTGAGGGGTGAGTGATAGATATGGGATTTGTCCCTCCTGAGGGAGTTTGATACCCATGGCCACTTGATGAGTAGGATTGAGATGGGCGTGCGCACGCATGTGTGAATCAGTATGTGATATTGATGTCATACATATCTCCTCCAATATACTCTGAGATCAAGAAAGTGAATGAACGTTGACAGGATGACTGTTCCATGCCTTGAGTTCATTTGGGATATTAGTGACAAAGGAATTATACATTCACTGTAACACCATTCACGGATTGTAGGATTGAAAGTTGTTCTCCAAATTTCTGTTTCACTTGGGTAGCATTGATGTGCGAATAGGCACCGCTCATTGCTTGTGAGGTCATAAGTGTTATGGACTTTCACTGCGAACGTGAAATGGGCATGTAGGGTGACACACATAGGATTTAACCTGGAAGAAGAGTTTATCCACAAATTATGTTTAGATTGATTGCTAAAGGAGTTTAGTAGTTCCATTAAACACTCAATTAATTGATAGCTCAAAATCATAGTGTTGGACCAGATGATTAAGAGTATTAGATTGATTGGAACTGCAATTGACTGATTTGCACAGTCTACTGCCCCAACCGATTGGCTCATAGGAATGAACTGATCGACTCAGGGTGGTGAACATATCGGCTCAAAGTGGTAAGTCAATCGGATCATGTGTCAATGAAATGATCGGCTCAATTGTTGAAACGATCGATTCGTGTGACCAACCGAGATTGTTTGGAAAGTCAGAAGACTCTTTTTGCAAATACATATTTGTTTCACATGTACAAATTTGATTTGGACAAGGACTAATATTTGATTAGTTGGAAACAAACATGGAAAGTCAATTCGAGTTGGACCAGGACCATGAACCGATCGGCTCAAGCATGAACCGATTGTTTTTGGGCCCCAAACGATCGGTTCAAGGGGCAAACCGATCGGTTCAACTGCCGCAGTGTGTCAGATTTTGTGGAAATTTTGGACCCTTCTTCTCCTGCTTTAATCCGCATTGTCCGGGGTAGAGAACCATGTCCCGTGACCCTCCTATATATATAGGGGTATTTGGGGGCTTCTCAAGTACAACTCAGAACACCAGTTGCTGTGCAAAGTTGTCGTTCTCTCTAGTTGTGGTAACCAGGAGAGCCCGAGCAAGTGCTACCCGATAAGGGAGGCACATCATGGGAAAGACAACTGCAGAAAGGCGACTGGTGGTAGGAGAGTGTGTCGGTGACTAGTACGCTGATAGGAGGGTACGACTCCTTCTGGTGCCTTGTGCGATAAGGCGATCGGAGTTCCAGGTGGTCCATGTGGAATACTATAGAGGTGGGAGACTTCTTCCGCTTAGAGGACAGCTGTCAATCCTGAAAATCCCATTGACCAGGAGCTGCACAGGCACTGTCTAAGATCAGAGGTGAAGACCGCACAAGCTGCGAGGTAACATCACTGAGCAATCCTCGGGACAAGGTATGTCTCTACAAACTATCCTTCCTATTGTATAGATGTTGACGTGATTCCTTTATTCTGGTTTCGGGAGAAGAAAAATTTTGTTTCTGCTACCTTCTCTGCCTCCCCTAAAACCCAACAACTACAGTCCAAGATCACATGATACTTTTCCAAAGTATCCATCCCAAGGATTATGTCAAACCCATGCATATCAAGTGGAAGAGATCCACTTGAATGCTATGTCCTGAAAAAGATAGAACATAACATGGACACACTTCCTACAACTTGGCGGAACCAACTAGAGTAGTTTCTAGATGAAGACTATCTTGTCTATGACTAACAGGTACGAAGAAACTGGAAATCACTTCTCTAGTGATAAAAGAATTCATCACACATGGGTTAATCAAAACATATACAAAACATGAAGAAGCCAAATCAGAATGAAATAGTTCCATCTGACTTTTCACGACCCCTGTGTTGACGAGTCCCTCTGGATGACTCATCACATAGAATCTATATGTGTCTTGTTGCCATCCCCTTCTTCCTCTACCAGCTTGTACTAGAGAACCAGCTTGTGACGTCGGATGGTGTCCTCTGCCAATGTGTTGTTTTTGTTGTTGTGACCCTTACTGACATTGCCTCGTCTGTTGAGTCACCTCTTCATCCTTCACGGGGCAATAACACTTACTATATCCCACTTGTCCACACTTGAAACATGTTTTTCTCTCGTACCATGGCCTAAATGGTCATGTCAAAGACACAAACATTGCACTATGAGCTCCTACAGGCGGACAACTATGACCTCTACCTCTGCTCTATGTCCACTGTGACTGAGTCACTAACCTCTATTGAGACTAAGGCGTTGAATATCGAGGCTTACTAGATCCTCCTAAAGATTGTCTTTGGTACTGTACATGCATCTTCTTGGTCTTTATCTCACACTTCTCTATCACAAACCTCTCCCCTCTTCTTACTGACTCCACAAAGTGGTAGACCTCTCCCTATTTTCAAAGGAAAACACTAGGGTTGTCAGCTTAGAACTTAGATCCTTCTCGAAGTGATCAATCCTTTCCTTGTCCATTACAACCATATGCGGGCAATACCTTAGAAGCTCCATAAACTTAGCTTCATAAGCACTGACTGACATATATCCATGTTGGATATTCTCAAACTGTACAATCTTCTCATCTAAGTAGGTCTCAAGAAAGTACCAACTTACAAACTCCCATCGGAATTCTTCTTAAGTGATCATGACACCTGACCTTTTCTACTCTTCAATGGTCAACCAGTGACGAACACTCCCTTACAAAAGAAATACAACATGTTTCAACTTATCTTCCTCAGGGATGTTAAGGATCCTAAAGGCCTTTTCCAGGTCAGTCAGCTAGATATCAACATCAACTAGATCATATGTACCCACATACTCTAACGCTCCTACACATCCAAGTCTCTCAAAGGTATTTCCAGAACTTTGGGTTTCAACACCTAGGACAGTTGCCCTAGGTTGGTTTACATGCATTCTATCAACCATGTGTCATGGTAGCCATGAACTATACAAACATATCCCTATAAGAAGGATTGTCTACATCAACAGGGTTGACTCGAGGCATCTCAGGCACAACATCAACCCTTTCTTGCCTTCTTGCACGACCTCCTGGTGCACCAACACCACTTCTCACAATATGTTCTTCATGTTCTCCAGACATATTTTCTTCTTCTTTTGCATAAACAAAAGTGACCATAAGATATACTAGAGGACACTAGAATAGACTCACACCCTATTCATATGTCCATGTAGACTCAGCAAACCTATAGCTCTGATGCCAACCAAAATGTGACACCCTTCTCCACAAAACTCAAGATTACTCAAAACAAAGCATGAAATTATTACTAATCACAATATTACCACAAAATAGGGTAAATTTAGACCATTTGCACTTTAGTAAATTAAGAGGAGTATTTCATAAACAAGCCTTCAACTTAGGCCATCTATATTAAGTAAATAACAAAAAGATTATATCTCATGTTCACAGACTATCGATCTACATCTATTACATTTTACAACATGTTTATATATGCATGTCATTTATTCACAAATATGGAATAAAGCCAAAATCTTTGTGTCAATATACAAAACCACAATGTCTATCCAAAGACCTGAGTATAGGGATGACACTTAGGACTTCTACAAAAAAACAAAAAACTCTAACTAGTAGCATGTCCAGCCTCTGAAAACTACTATTCACTCTGTTGCTTTGCACCTACACCGCAACCTCGAACTCCTCGTCCACGACCACCTAAAAAGTTGTGGAACCCATAGAGTGAGACAAAACGTTCCATTGATAGATATAACTCTTTGCCAATGCCTATTATAAGCATAATTTTATAAAGAGTAGTAAATAAAGCATGTAATATTCCTTTAGCAGTTTAAGTGGTTAGAACTAGAAATAAAACATTTGATACTATATAAAGGAATATGAAGCACATGTACACATGTTATAAACTAAACTGTACAAGAAATGAGGCATGAGGTCATCCAATGTGATTCATATTTCACCCTAAACAATTATACTATGCAGAGTTTAACCATTTTATGCCCTAAGAATTTGAGGTGTACTGCTCAAATCCAACTAACCGCTGCTAATTCAAAATCAGTACCATACAAGATCAGTGGACGAGTCAGACTCCATGATGATAACCAACACTACTTGTTTAGTTCAAGTCTATAATTCAATGACATATGCTCATACTGCTAAAGTCAAAGCTACAGTCATGTAGAGACAACAACTCATAGTCAAGGTTGTGGTCCTATAAACCAACTAGTTTGCCTTAGTACATGGCACAAAACTAGAGAATAAGATCATGTCTTTTATATATTAAACTAATATCACTCTATCAAGATTCACAATTTATGTATACAAGGGAATAATTCACTTGCACCCCACATATTCAATAATATGCACTCTGAGTTTCTTGTAGCAGTTACTCATTTCACTGTCCAGCTAGACACTGGTGCTAAAGATGGATGTATGGTACAAGGAAACTACATGATTAGTGTTTCACTTGATTACACATGCCAATTGGATATCTTTTAGTACAACAATCAAGTTACATTGTATTAACCCTAAACAAATTCTACAAAATTAAGGTAGGTTGCAACTTTAGAAGATATAAAACGTATTAAGTAATAATTTGTCTCATCATCACAAGGCACTTGTATCAGAATCATTACAAGGTCATCAGTAATACATCACTATGGGGTATCAACCCCTCAATTTATGCACAAGGCACTTGCTAGCTCATTAGACCAATTCATATACTCTTGCACATTCAATATCACATAAAGCCTCAACATTACTCATAATCACCAGATTGTATTTGTATAGGCTCACCATAGCATTCACTTAGCTATGTCATTCATCACACTTGTAAGTTAGTGTTACACAAGCATGAGAGAGAAAACACTTATCATAAAATAACAATCTTCAAATATAGTAATTGCACTTATCATGTTATCATCAGATTAGGGTTACATTTTATATGTACCTGACTAGGGTATAATAACACCACTCAACCTCTAAACCTTAATTCCATCACCTCCCACATTATTGGAGATTTCTATAGTTAAATATTATAGTTAATGATTAATCATTCAAAGTTAAATCATTTTACATAGATTTTTTTGTTGAGAATAGTGTGCCTCTTTCCATTAAACCAAAATTGAAGTTCTAGTGATTACAGAGTGCTACCACAGGGAAAAAAACAAGAAACTAAAGATAAAAAAAACTAAAAGTTGTACAAAGAAAAGTGTAGAGTAAACTATCTATACATAATATGAATATCACTACTGCATCTACTCAAAACAGCACAAGCCTCCCTTTCAAAACCTTCAAACAATTTGCCATTTCTCTAGCCCCAGATATTATAAGCCACCATTGCAGCTGCAACTTTATCCTCCTTCTTCATCTTCAGTGGATCATCCAAAGAGTACAATCTGGAGCCATACTTCTCGCTGAACCTTTCCCAGATGTCATTAGCATAAGAAAAATGGAAAAAAAATCCATGTTCTCGATGCATTGTCTACACAGAATATAACTGGAAGCAAGAATATAACCAATCCTTTGTAGGTAATCCACTGTGGGTAACTTATTAAGAAAGGCTTTCCACAAGACACACGAATATCTCCCAAGGATATCTCCTTTCCAAATGTAATTACCCCAATTAGTTTAGGATACTTTCTCCTCAAAATATCCCAACCATCTCTTAGATTGGAGCTAGTACCACCATTATATTGAATTGAGTCAGGAGCATTACTAGGTTTAAAACAGCTCTCAAGGAAAACCTACACCTCTTCAAACCCCCTAAAGCTCGGATACTGCCACCTACTATCCTAAATACAAAGGCTCAATTTACACTTAGTTCCTTTACCCAGTCTGAAGAGCAGCTAAGGATTAACCTTCTCAATAAGACAATGTTTATCAGTCATCGCCAAAGTAGGAATCAACATTATCACATAAAGACTTCCTGTGACTAAGAAGTTTATTCCATAGCCATGAAGCTTTACTATTTTTCATGCAAGACCAAATTGAGTCTTATTTTATGTACTTCTCATGTAACCAATTTACACAAATGGATTCTTTGTCACTAGCAATGTCCCACAGATTTTTGAGCATACCAGCTTTACACAAATCTTCAACCTTCACCACATCCAGGCAACCTTCCTCCTTAGTTTTGCAGATGTTTTCCCAAGACACAGTATGAAGGTGTCTCTTATTAAATGAGTAATTCCAAATAAAATCCCTCATTAACTTTTATATGGAGGCAACCACTAAACTAGGAAGGCGAAAGGCCGATGACCAAAAGATATGATAGCTAGAGAGAGTAGAAGTAACCAATTCAACCCAGCCAGCAAAGGATAAAAGTCTCCCTTTCCGAGAATCAAGCTTCATCTGAATCATATTAGTAATGGGGGCACACATGTTCTTTGTCAATCTTCTAGTAAAAAAAGGAACACCTTAGTAGAGAGTAGGCTTGAATATTCAGGATCCCTTGAATGTTGCTCACATTGGTATTCTTACTAACAAACAACTGACTTTTGATCGTATTCAATTTCAAACTGGAAACCCTACAGAAGTCCAGAAGAATGAAGTTCATTTCTTTTGCATTGGCCTCATTTGCATTAGAGAAAAGAAGAAGGTCATCAAAAAACACTTTATGCGAGATACTCATATTGATAGAGGCTTGAATAGGAAGCAAACTTCTTTTCTTCACATAGGCATTGATAATAGATGATAGTCCCTGCATCACAATAATAGAAAGGTATGGGCACAATGGGTCCCCTTGCTTCACACCATTTGAAGCATAAATGGTTTGTGAAGGGGAACCATTAACCAGAACATGAAAGGAGGATGATTCAAAGCACACTTCAATCCATCAAATCCAACATATTGAAAAGCCCATCATCTCCATCAAGAATAGAATATAATCACACCTTACAATATCATAATCCTTGGATAAGTTAGCCTTTACACACATCTTCGCATGACCAGAGTCATAGAAACTAAGGATATCATTAGCAAGAAAAATAGCATTACCTATAGTCCTCCCTTTGTAAATGCAATTTGATTCAAATCAATGATAGACGGAAGAATATCCTACAACCTATTAGCTAAATTTTTTTTAATCACTTTGTAAATCAAATCACAAAGAGATATTGGCCTGAAATCACTCAAGTTATCATCTCCTGGCTACTTGGGAATCAAAGTTATAAACATATCATTACACTCCTTCAATATCTTACCAGAAATAAAGAAGCTAAGAATAGCTTTGGTGACTTCCTCACCTATAACATCCCAGTTGGCTCTAAAAAATGCAACATTTCACCATCTGGTCCTGTAGCCTTATTAATATTTATATTTTTAAACACTGATTCCACTTCTTCTTTAGTGACCCATTTAGAAAGCTATCTTTGGTTCTCTATAGATAGACCAAGCACAACCCACTCCTTATCCCACTCAATCCTATCACTAGGGGAGGAATTAAACAAACTAGAAAAATGGTTCACAATCTTAGAGTTAATTGTCTCTGAATCATAAAAGACCCCAGAATAATCTCTCAAAGAATAGATATTATTTCTAAATCTTCATGTTTTCAAGTAAGCATAAAAGAACCTAGAGTTTCTATCCCCAAGATTAAACCACTGGTACCTGGACTTCTGCCTTAAGAAACTCTCCTCCTCCTCTAAATATTTGATTGCTTTACTTCTAATACTCGACAAATATTGTTGTTTATTAGTTTCATTAGGGTTGATATCTGCATCTATATGAGACAACAAACCTTCAGCTTCCAATTCTCTAGCATTGGATAAAAAGTTGCCCACTTTATTTATGTTTCATGTTCATAGAGCTTCTTTGACAACTTGAAGTCTTCTATATACTCTATACATTGGAGCATGTTCAAACTTATAATTGTTCCAAGCTTCCTTCACCACCTCACTATAGCCCAGTTAATGAATCTAGGCATTAATGAAGCAAAAAGGAGTTGAATTTAACTTTTTACTTGATAATCTTAAGTGAAGTAGTCTATGATCACTGACTAGGACATAAACTACCTCCCCCCAACAATGTGGGAACTTGCTCATCAAGTCAAACAGTCTATCAATTTTAGAATAAGTGTGAACTCCTTTATTTCTATTACTATCCCACGTGAAAAAGGGGCCTTTTGTAATGATTTTAATCAAATCGAACTTCTTCCTATTATTATCCCACATTAAAGTCTCTCATACTTCTACTGGAGGGGGATGCTTCCCCATTTTATTATTGTGTAGTCTTACTATGTTAAAGTCTTCAAGAATGCACCAGGCTCTCCTACAAAGACCTACAACATTCACAAGAGAGTCCCAGAGAAGAACCCTTTCAACATAACAATGGGAAGCATATACTTCTGTCATCACAAGATTGGAATCCCCTTTCCTAATGTTGCAATGAATCATATGCTCATTCTTACATACCTCCTCCACCACAAGGTTAGTATCCCACCACATAACAAGAATTACGGTATAGGTATATAACTTCGAGTTCAAAATGAATTTATCACCAGGCCAAACAGAACTAACAAAGTATGCCACACAACCTATATTAACTCTCGACTCCAAAATAACACAAATATCATCCTTACTCTCATCAATCACTTCTGAGATGTAAGATATTTTGTTAGAGCTACCTCTCACATTTTAAGAGATTATAGAGGGCACTTCAACCATTGGGGAGTGTAGTTTCAATATCTAGCCCTCCACCCTCATGGATAATATCTTCTTCATTCTCAAAATAAGCAAGTGGTGAGAACTTGTTTAGAGAAGTTTGTATATTAAACACCAGAGATATAGTCTTAGTTTGAATCTTTGGGGGGGGATTTGTTCCTTCTTCCTTGAACCTACCAAACTAGAGATTGGGATGGAGTCACCACAACATTAACTACAATCTTCTTGGAGATAACTTTACTAGTACTATTCAAAACACCAGAGATGGAGTCTGTCATTTCAATATAAACTTCCTCATCATTAATAATAGTCCCTCCAGTATTCATAACATCCATAGCATCACTAAAGACTTCTAGTTCTTCTTATC
Source organism: Alisma plantago-aquatica (assembly GCA_963693085.1). NCBI lineage: Eukaryota > Viridiplantae > Streptophyta > Magnoliopsida > Alismatales > Alismataceae > Alisma > Alisma plantago-aquatica. The sequence goes on from OY856410.1 coordinate 1,390,555,457, forward strand.
GTCCAGGACCAACACTCTTCAGAACCTAAGATTTCCTCAAGTGGGGTTTGTCAATCAATCTAGTCCTCTTCTGGATGTTATCCTGGTCCACCCCACATAAGGATGGTTCATGACCAAAATTGCCACACTTCAGACAATGTGATGGCTCCCATTCATATTCAAAGGTGATAGTATCTATCTGACAATCATCACACTAAATTTGCAACTCTTTCAGAAAGTTGAAGTCTAATGGAATCAAGACTTGAAGTCTCGCATGCTCCAACCCACAATACTACATAGTCAACATGTTTGACTTAATAGGATTTTCCAAGAATGATCCGATTTGATTAAACAGTTCTTCCTCCCATAGTTCGATAGGGAGATTGTGAATCGTTAACCAGACTGGTATCTCTGTCAACTTCAATTTCTCCATAGGCTCCCCTCTTTCCCATTTCTTCAGGATCAATGGTTTACCAGCAATGAACCATGGACCTCCATCCAACATCGTGGTCATATCTTCATCAGTAGAGAACATTACTATAAAATAGCCATTTCCTCTTGATCTGACTTCAATGGAGCCTTTCACCTTCCAAATCATGGTGAGATGTTTCACAAGAGTTGGCCAATGCGGCTTCAGACCTACCACATAGCTTGTCACCGTTCTACTCCAGCAAGCTAGATTCCTTTCTATAAAGCTTTTTGTGTAGATTAGCTTTCCACCAAACAGCTCAATCTCCATCTTCTTTAGATTAACTAGATTATCAGTGCTTTCCTATTTGAATAAGTCCGACCAACCCTTCACTTTTTCCGCAACATAGATGGTCGTTGGGGCATGATTCTTCACTCTACTTTGCTTTTCCAATTTCTCCCCTTCTGGATATGCATTTGCTTCTTCTTCCGATGGCCCACTCTTTCTGGAAGACACCCTAGTAGCACTCCTAGTAGTAGTCCCCGAAATCACCTCAAGCACTGCCACAACAAACAATGCCGAGCAGAATTTATCATCTTATATATATTACTACACTATGTATTGACCATATACTTATATATGAGTATAGTTGTAATCACCCTTCACCATACATGTGTTACGACCACTCCTTACTAGGTGTAGCAACCTAGATACATTCAATGTTCCACGAATGCAACACATTGTTTTGACCCTATATATATTAAGGTTTTTCGACCTCCACCAAACCTAGGTGTGTCAGATGCTACTAGAACATAGTTCTAACCCAAGAAGACATAGTGTTTCGACCTCAAGAACATAGTGTTACAACCTCAACCTACCATAGGTGTTTTGACCTCCTCTAGGGAATGTATTAACCACAATGGTTTTGACGAGATCATGACTTGTTTCGACCCTATACATAAGAGTATCAACCAAAACACATCCATGTGGTCATTAAGTGTTTTGACCCATGTTTATATATCGTTGCAAACACACTTCACCCTAGGTGTAAAGACCTCATGCAAAATACTGTTACGACCCTCATGAGGTCTTGACCGCTACCATCATGGTCGTAACAACTGGAAAAAATTCTAGGAACACCAAACATCAACCTAAGAGTAAAGACTCTACACAAGGGTGTTCTTCAAACCCTAGAACAAGATCATAGAAGATCATCTTGAAGATCATGATTAAGGGTATAGAATTATGTTTACTATGCATTTAACTATCATCAAAACCCTCATGTATACTAGATAAATGGATCAGAATCAAAGTGAAAAAGTTCCATAAACAAATAATGAGAGATCAACATCTAGTTCTCAACTATCTCAAAATCAAGTACCATGATTTTAGGGTTCATGAGAAGTGTAAATCATTTTTGAGATACTACATGGTTCAATCTTAACCATCATAACTTTCTCTATGAAAAGAACATATTTTATGATCTAGAACAAAAACATACAAACAACATATGATCATATTTAGATTGCACATAATAGATGAGGAAGAAGTTATATAACCCGCTTATTATGGATGATCCAAGCCTCCAAGTTCTCAATCTCCAAGAAAGAAAAATAAACCCGAACTTGATTCAATTCTACGAACACATGGTCACCTTCAAAATAGAAAGACATGCCATGGTTAAGGAGGGCTCGGGGAAAGAAGAATGCAAACTCTAAATCAAACCAAGGAAGAAGATGAAGAAAACTCATGTTAAAACATGATCTTCGACCCATGTGAAGAAAAGATCCCCAAGAAAAGTCACCAAGGATCACCCACATATCACATGGTCAAGAAGGAGAAAGAAGTAGATGAAGAAGAGAGGGAAATGTGATCAAGAATTCAAATCTCTTACCAAAAGAAGAAAATATCCAAGAAATCACCACTAAGGAGTTGATCTAGCACTAGATCTTCAACATGCAAGGTGGATTGTCCACTCAAGCTTCAAGATTTTTCCTTCCATGATCCATTAGCTCAAAGGTTGGTCACACACTAGGAGGAAGAATATGGAGTTGAAAAAGTCTCATACAAAGGGAAGAAAAGGGGATATATACCCTAAGGAAGAGAGAGAAATAGATTATGAGGTGTTACTATATGAAATCATATAAGAACACATGCCCTTCAAGAAACTAATATTATCTTCATTCACATGGAAAAACATGAAAATTCTATGTTTATCTAGAAAGTGTAGCAACCTCCATGTCGCTACCACCACATCATGGTCGCAACACTTCATGCATACCTTGTTTCGACCCAAAACCCTAATTCTTCATGCAAGGTCAAAACACTAAAGGGTAAAGATGTGTTTTGAACTCTAGGTTGTTTTGCTTGAAAAAACAATACTTAGAGCAGGTGTTGAGGTTTCTACCCTCACACAAGAAGGAGGTAGTGGTTGCAACACTCAAACCCTAGCTATGTCACCACTTCCACTTAGCAAACCCTATAACACCATGAATTGTTCCATCACCAAACATCATTCAAGAAAGGCACCCCATGTCACCATCTTCTCTCTCATGGTGCCAAAATACAAGGAGCATTTTCTATATATGACATTTTTCAATTTAACCCTCACTTATGGGTAATCACAAACTAGTCCAAAATAAGCACTTATATAGCAAGGATGGTTCAAACATCCATGAAATTGGACCAGATCAAAACCATAGACCTATCACATGATGTTAAAGCATTCCACAGTATCAAATTAAGGTTTAAACATATCTTATGAAAATAAAACATGTTTAAGCATAAGGCTAGGTCAGGAGTCTCACACTCAGGCTTGGGGATTTTCAGAATCGTCTTTCGCCTTCTTTTTACACAATAAAATATTTGTGTAATTTATTATTAATTTAATAATTTATTCTTTACGAAACATATTTCTTAAGTAGTTGAAAATTGAATGTCTCACGATTTTCTATTACATGTATAAGAGAGATTGCGTGAAAATGTCTTATTGGTAATAGGACGTGGGAGTGAGAGGGGGCTATAAATAAGTCTCTGGTCAATAGGATTAAACACTTTTTCAATACACCAACCACCAATCATTTGTGTGTGTGAAACCCAAACTCAGATTCTCCCTTCTATCATCGTCCCTCTTGAAATACCTCTTTGAGAGTTTCCTCATGTGTGAAGCGAGTTTGTTCTTCTTATCTTAGAGACATGTTCTGTCAAGTGGTGGTATCAGTGATCTCTATGTCGCGCTTGTTGTGCATGTTGATCGTCATCAAGTGCGAGTAAGATGACTACCTGCTATAGTATTGTAATCCGGTTAGGCTGAAGAACAACTCTCATCTTTGAGGATTACAAGCCTGTAATTTCTTCAAGTAAAATCTTTAGTTTCTCTATGGATGATCTGGTCTAAGTTTCTTATTCTGTTTTACTTCTATTCTCATGCTATGTTTATTCTATGTATATCTTATCTAGATCTGACAGGTAATTGTTAACCTAATTGCAACTGTTGTTTCCATATATAACAACCCAAAAGTTTATAACCAACTATCTTAAAGAAATCAACATACTCTCGTAGTTAACAATGGTCGACAATGATTTTGTCACTAAAACTGACATGTCTAACATGCCTAAAACATTACTGGTCTTAATTTTGCCTGTTGGCAAAGTAGGGTGCAATTTGGCTAAATATGGTGGGTTTTGAACAGTTCTTAGAAGAGGGTGAGCCCAAACTAGATGAAATTGTCCCTAATAATGCTAAATTTATTGCAAATTGGGAGAAAGTTGTTAAGACATGCCAAGAGTTAATCTTTTTTGCAACAAATAACAGACTATGTGATTCATTCTCTAAGTCACTTTTTACTACTTCCAAGATTTTTTTAGGGGGACATTAGAAAAAAATATAATACAAAAAAATCAAGGTCTTGAAAAGTATTGTGTTTCAAATTTTTTACAAGATGGTTGAAGGTAAAGCAATTTCTGATATAATTCATGACTTTCAACTTTTATGCCACAAGCTCTTAGATGCAAGCATGGCACGGTTTGATAAGTTTGTTGATATGTCCATAATAGAAAATTTTCCTTAATCTTGAGAGTCGTTTGGCATGACTATAAGCACCACAAAGGAGACTTGTCAAAGAACAATCTTCAGAGGGACATTAACATTCAAGAAGAGAACTTGAAAGTGAAGAATGTTATGTTACCTACCGATGTAAACCCTACTATCAATTTTACTACTACTAAGATTAAGAATAAGAAATCAAAAAATTCACTTAAAACCTAAGGCTAATATCTAGAATAGTTGTGGACATGTTGGCCATTGCAATAAGGATTGTCCTTCAAAGAGTCATAGAAAGTTGTCACGTCTACAACTTCAGAGATTATAGTCATTGTGATGAAAGATGGGTATGCGTCTATAAAACCTAAATTTTTTTCAATAAGGATTGTCCTTCTAAGAGACCATTGGATTCCCCTCTTTTCTCCATTCGTGTCATGGTTTCTCCCTTCACTTCTTTATCTTCCTTTTTACTTCAAAAGTGAGCAATTAGACCTTCTCGCTGGAGCATGGGAAGTAGCCATGTTGCTCATAATCTATCTCGTTGTTATTAAACACAATTTTCCTCATATGATTGAACTATTTTTCCTTTGTTTGTTTCTTTATATTTTAAATGACCTCTCTTTTATCATGTTTGATATAATCCAAAGTGTAGAGACCAAAAAACTTAGGATTAGATTATCGAATGGATACATAGGATTCTGGATGTAATCACAGAAGGGATCCTATAGAATAATGAAATTGTGAAATTTGGATAATGAGACCTCAAGCCCGTAGGTAATTTAATCCTTGTGAATTCAAAGATCAAAAGTTGATGAATCCACTTGGTCCTAGTTTGATAGTTGATGGTTTTATTGAGTTTAACTCTCAGATAGATACATGGGTATAGACAGTGAAACCCAAAAATCCCAGTGTATTTTACCTATTGAATTAAACCCTTAGTTTAATCATTTCTTTATTTGCAACCCTTAACTTAGTGTTTAGTTTATAATCATTCTCAAACAATTGGATTTAAACAATGTTCCCAACGATTGTTTGGAAGTGATTTCTCTATAATGTTGTTCATGCAGATTCAACCTTTTACTATATTGTAGTTGATTCATCCACTTGCATGTGAATAAGTTGCAATTTTATTAAGGATAGAAAACCTACAATATTCATTCTTATTTCATTTGTGCATGCAAGTAACTCTCATCAAATTTCAACACAATTATCGGGGACAATTGAATAGCTTTAGAACCCTACTATTTTGAAAATTTAGGATTTTTCTTTTCAATTGATAATCACTCAAATCTTATTACATTGTTTATTACTCAATTTTTAACATCATTGACTCTCTTTTCAGGTACTAAAAGTGTATGTGACGCTAGCAAGCCATTGACTCTACATATTTGAATTTTGTCCAGGGATAGACATGACCTTTCATTGTCTAAATTTAGTTTTTAGAATAGAATGGACAAGGAAGAAATCAACCACCGGGTGAATCAGATCCTAGCCACATCGAGAGAGGCTCTTGTTCAAGAGACAAGGGTAGATATGGTTGTCGAGCAAATAGCTTGGAATGCCGCACACTTGAAGATGAGTGGCAAAAGAAAATTAAGGATTTCTCACCCAAGCCGAGTAGCGCACAACATACATTCATCTATCTTGCCATCAACATGAAATAGTTTGAGGTACGCATGCTATGATACTCTTTGCTCTAGAGAAGTGTCTTCACTGGATACAAGGGAAATAATTTCCAAGATCACCTCCAACTCCTCTCTGACCTTCTTTCTTTGAAAACATTAGTAGGAATTTTTAAAGGTGTCATCAAACTTTAGCTTTCTAAACATTCATTTTTGATCAAGCTAGAAGTTGGTACAATGTTATGGAGGGGGACCACATCACCACTTGTGAAGGTCTACAGTACAAGTACCTGAGAAGTACTATGCCCCATCCTTCACCTACCTAATTAAGGGACAAATCACACAATTTTCTATGGTCCATGATGAATCATTGGTCAATGTTTGGGAGATATTCAATGAGATCCTCTACCAGTCTCCTAAGCTTGGTATTTTTCATGTCCACCTGATAGAGACCTTCTATCGGGGTGATTAAGACAACACTAAGTGGTTCCTTGATTCCTCATATGTAAGAAACTTCATATTCCAAAATTTGACAGTACATAGATAATTTCTTAGACCCAATCCCGATCGGGCCAAGGATAAGGAGGTGTCCTCAGTTGGCCACGGACAAAGACAATTTATAACTCAATTTGATAGAAGAGTTCCTCAAAAAGATTTTCTTGGAGCAAGACAACCTTAGGTACTCTTTCAACACATATGTAAGAGGATGACAACCACAATAGCCACAACAACAAGTGACATATGTAGATCTCTTCCGTGAACCATGCCAATGCCATGGACATTCTACCATTGTTTTTCGACTCCTCTACAATGTCATCATGAACATTGATCCAGTGTAAGATGAAGGCAGAAAGTAGACGAAGGACCTCAATTCCATCTAAAGAATTCTAGGATAATCCTGCCATGATCAAAATAAGATTAGTACAGAGAATGATTCATAGTAGAGACCATCTCAAGTGAACAACCAATGCCATGGCTGTCACGGGTTCCAACACAATAGGCAACAAAACTTCAAGAAACAAGGCAATTACTAGTGCAATTTTCAGAAATGTGGCTACAATAAAGGGCAAAAAAATTTAGAATCCAAACCAAGTTCCATAGATACCGCAACAAACTCCTCCTTCCACAAACAAGATATTTTTAGACATTAAGAGGATCCTTCACTCTCAATAATCCATGATTGCTAGATAGAAGACCACACTTTACAACTAAGAAGCTTACTAGAAATTTATTAATTCACAGTTGGCCTAGCTATTTGCACCCCTACGCCATCTTGCAAGTTCTTTTTCTAGACAACCTAAGAACAATCCAAAGCACCCCAAGAAACTGAAGGTCATCTTCACATGTTCAAGGAACATTTACGCACATCCCTCTCTAGTAAAAACAACCACCATGCCTATTAACTGTGATGACAATGATATTGTGATGATTGAGAAAGACCAAGTATCAAATGCAGACAGTTGGTATTGATGTTGATAAGAAACCTACCATCACTAAATCACAAGTTGACTCTGTTGATCCTGACGTGCCTATTTACAAGCAAAGACCCCCTTAGCAAGTATGTCTCAGAGAAACAACATTGGATGCAAGATTTTTGAGATTCAAGGAAGCTACAAAGAAGCTTCATGTTGACATCCCCTTCTTAGATTCCCTTTACTAGATTCTAGCCCAGTATAAATATGTAAAGGTCTTATTCTCTAGGAAGTATACTATCTAACGATATGAGATAGTGAAATTGGCTAGAACTACTATTGGCATCAACTTAAATAAGATGCCAAAGAAATAGAAGGATCTTGATTTGTTATGGATTAGCTTCTATCTATCTAAAAATACTTGTAGAAAAGGTCTTGCTGACCTAGGTGCAAGCATATCCATCATTCCATACATATTTTGTCAAAGATTGGGATTGGGATAGCATCTCCCTACCACAATGACCATCCAACTAGTTGAATCCTCCATGCCAGAACGCATGGGTATCATTGAAGGCATTCATGGGACGGTTGGGAAATATGCTTACGCCCCTTGTAACTTTGTAGTCATGGACATCAAGGAGGATGTCTTGTATCCTCTAATTTTTTTCAATCTATTACTTCCTAAAGCCTAATATTTGATTTATGTAGATTTTGGCCCCATTCTATTGAGATTAGTAAGAGAAAAAATTGTTTTCTTGGTGTACGACAACATGGAGGCCGCTAATATCCATAATGAAGTATTCCTACTTGACTACATTGACAAGATATGTTATCATAGGTGGGAAGATGATATCTTTGAAAACTCATTGCAAACATCCCCTCACCATTTTGGTTTTTTTAATGTTTGACAATAAACAAGTTAGACAATGCATCTTCCATGTAGATACCTTCAGAGAGGAGTTTGAGATAGAATTTGAAAAGGCAAAAATGATATATGTTGTTGAAGAGAAGCCTGAACAATCAAAGGCTAATACAATCAAGGCCCTACCTACATGGTTGAAGTATGTTTGATAGAATTCCTCATTGTTAGAATCACCTCCTGGTTTTGGTTTCTCCTTGGGTCAGCCTCATGCAAGGTGTCCCCAAGAAAGGTGGTACCACAATAGTGAAGAATAACAAAAACAAGATCATACCCACCTGCACTATCATGAGGTGGAGGGTGTGTATTGACTATAAAAAGTTGAATAAATCTACAAGGAAGGAACACATCCCTCTTCCCTTCCTTGATCAAGTTCTCGTATGCCTTGCACATAAAGATTTTCTCTTATCTTGATGGTTACTCTGGTTTATACAAATTCCTACTCATCCCAAAGATCAAGAGAAGAAAACATTCATATTCCCTTAGGAAACCTATTACTATATGAGGATGCCCTTCGGTCTATGCAATGCTCCCGCTACTTCCCATCATTGTAGTGATGTCATTTTTGCAATCTTGTGGGAAACTATTATGGAAGTGTTCATGGATGATTTTTCTATTTACGACAATTTTTTTGAGTCTTGTTTGCAGAACCTGTGCTTGGTGTTAGCAAGGTGAAGAAGTACATCTAGTACATAATTAGGATAAATTCCAATTCATGGTGAAGGAAGGCATACCCTTGACCAAAGGGTGAGAAAAGAGGAATAGAAGTTGAAAAAAAATTAAAGACATCACAAAGCTTGCACCACCCTCAAATGTCAAAGATATTTGTTCTTTCTTAGGACACACGAATGTTTGCCTCCATTTATCAAGGAATTCTTAAGATTGCAAAACCAACAACCGATCTCAAGATGAAGGATTATGTTTTCTCTTTCGATGACACTTGCGAAAAAAGATTAAACACTTTGAAGGAAACTCTCAACACCACACCTATCATTTGGGGGTCAGAATGATCTCTAACTTTTAAGATCATGTTCTATGAAAATGACTACAAAGTGGGGGCACTCTTTGGAAAGAACATTGAAAAGACAAATCACGTTATCTATTACACATCCAAGACTCTTGATGAAGCAAAACCAAACTACACCTCAATGAAAAGAAGATACTTGCTATTGCCTACATCGTAGATAGATTCTAATCCTATATTGTTGGATCCATAGTTGCCATCTATATGGACCACATACCTATTCAATACTTGATGACAAAGAAGGGCACCAAACCTACATTGATTCGTTGGGTCCTATTATTGCAAGTATTTGATTTTGAAATTTGGACAAGAAGGGGAGAAAAAATGTGGTGGGTGATCACCTCAGTCATATTTATCTCTTTGAATATCAACAACCCTATTGATTCCTCACAAATGATCAGCTCATGAAGTTATCCCATGACATTCCATAATTTGTAGACTTCATTATACCTTTTCTCTAGGGTCTTACATGTCGAGTACACCAATAATTCAAAAAGAAGTTCCCACATGATGTGAAACACTTATATTTGGATGATACTTATGTCTTTTGCCTTAGTATTGATGGCCTCTACCGTAATTGTGTAACTAAAGAAGAAGGGCATGTGGTTCTCAAACAATGCCAGTCAGGACCAACGCATGGCCACATAAGTGCCAAGGAAACTACTTTGAAAATTACCTACTGTGGATTCTCTTGGACTACCATCTTCACAGTCACTTACGAGTACATTCTTTCTTAAGATCAATGCTAGAGATTTAGAAAAATTTCTAAGCATAATGAAATGCCATTGACTTCCTTGCAGGAGGCCTAGATATTCAATCTTTGGGGTGTGAACTACATGAGTATGTTTTCTCCTTCTTGCTGCAATCTTACATTCTTTGTGCTAGATTACGTATCCAAGTGAGTTGAGGCAATGTATAATGTGAAAATGACTCCAAGCCAGTGATAAAGATGTTTAAGGGCATTATATTTCCTATGTTTGGGGTACCACACACCATCGTATTTGATGTAGGGTCAAATTTCTTTGAGACCAAGTTCAAACTTTTCCTAAAAAGATACCACATTCATCATCAAGTAGCCATTCCATACATCCTCCACAGTTCGGCCAAGTCAAAATCTCCAAGTGCCAAATCAAACTCGTCCTTGAGAAATCATTTTAAAGGACATGAAAATATTGGGCAATGAAGTTCAATGATGTATATTGGGCATACCAAATAACTTTCAAGAGCCCCTTGGACACCATGCCATTTCAGTTGATCTATTAGAAGTCTTGCCATCTCGCCTAGTAGAAATGGAGAACAAAGTAGAATGAGCTATTCAACTTCTTAGACTTCTATCTTTCTCTCATTGAAGAGAATCACTTTCTTCAACTGTAGGATCCAAAGGCGTTGTGCATGTCTGCATATGAAAATGCACACATATATAAGGAGAGGACAAACATGTGGTATAATTATCATCTCAAGCCAAAAGACATTAAAATGGGAGACCAAGTTTTCTTTTACAAGTCTAGCTTGAGACTACTATTAGGAAGTTGTGATTCTGGTGGCACGAGTTGTAACACATGACAAATATCTATCCAAATGATGTATCTGTGTTGTGGGACAAGAAAAAGGGTGTATCTATGCTGACCACCAAGTAAAGAGATAGATACATCACTACAGAATACCTCACAGAAAAGGAAGAACATTCACTTCCTCTTGCTACTCCAGTTACAATCTCAGGAACCAAGTGTAGATGCACAACATTAAATAAGTCACTAGTTTGGAGGTAACCTGACATTTATATAGATAGATTTTAATTTTCACTAATATAGTTAGATTTTAATTCCTTCACATTTGTTCAATTTCATATCTTTGTATCATAAGTTGAATGTTTTCTTGATTCAATCTTCCACTAAATTTGGTTGTACGTTGTCTCCTTAAAAAAAGAGACCCTACTGACAAAAGATTTGAAACACATATCACTCGATATCTGTCATAGAGAATCATTGTTCAATAGATTGGTCGATCACTCATGTTGATAGCCAAATATGTCTATAGTAGGAAAAGTCTTCATCAATAGATTGGCCGATCTCTTGTGCAGATCAGGAAACTATGAGTGGGCCAAAAACTTCAAGGGCCACCAGACATGAGTATTAATTCATATATTCATATTAGTAAGGGGAACAAAGTCATCTTTAAAGCCTGACAACTCCAGATTGCCTGATCTCTCAAATAGATTGGCCTATCAATTTTATGAATTCACCAGATCTAATATTTGTAGATTGACTAATCAAAACTTAAGGAATTTCCCGATCACTACTTCAACTATTGTAAAACAAGGAATGCATATTAGCTGATATGGTACACCCATATCACCTGATCATCAACCTATGCCTTGAAAAGAAAGTGCTACAGGTGAGCAAGTTACCATTTTCCCCGAGATCCCTTGTCCAGAAACCAAAAGTCATAACCTAGCCCTATGCTCAATTGAAGCCCCCTATCAAGCATTTATTTCCCATCCTTTAGGATACAACTCACCTGACTCGACACTACCAAAATGTTTGATCTTTTCGTCGATAGTCATACAAACACAGAGAAACCAATTCCTCCTCATTCTTCTTTACCAAGCCACAGGTACCATCACCAACCTTCATTATATTAGAGATCACTTAATCTCTCTGTTGATTGATCGGTCTTCAATGAGATCACATCATTCATATACTCCATAGGGCCTCAAGATGATCAAGGCTTTGGACATCTTCTTCCTCATCATGATTATCCTCTACCAGGTGTACATCTCTTTCTTTCCCTTCAGCATTTGGATAATCTTCAAGGAGCTCACCTTTGAGTTTTTGGATTCCTCAGTGAAGCAATAAATTTATTAGAAGAAGTATTCCTAGTACTTCTACAAGTTTAGGGAGTACACTTTGGATGACGAAGCCCTCATCACACCCATCATCAATAACAATAAGGACTAGAGCAAGAAATGGATAACTAACAACCAAAGCTACCACTCCAACAAGTACGACCCTAGAAAATAATGGGTGGAGATCATCATGAAACTTCCATCCTTTCCAAATGACACCAAGGCATCATACTTTGACATTACGGTGTTCTCTTCCTCCACCATAGTCTGACTTGCACCATATTTGGGAGGATGTGTGCACCCAATTTCATTTCAGTAGTGGACTTCTATTATCTATGGTGTCTTTTGAATGAGAACCATACAATTAGTTGAGTGCACTGATGGGCCTTATGCACATATTGAAGCACTACAACAAAGCATCTGAGTTATACTAGGGAGGCATAATCACTACCATCTCCTACTACCTTAGATTCATCCATACCCCCTTCACTGCAATCACAATGCAGAAGATATCCAACTTGATTATCATCCAATACTTGATGATTACTACCAATTAGTGGGTGTTCAAGGAGCACGGTGTTTACAAGTGGCAATTAAAGAACAACCCGACCATTCTAGAGCTTCTTGCTCATGCCTATTTTGCAACAACAAATCTCATATATGTTTTCATTGACCTGAACATGTACATATAACATTACATGAGGGAGCATCCACATGTAAAGGAAGAAGTTCATGAGTAAACTACTGGGAGAAGCAATGCCTCCATGGAGGTGAATGGTGAGGAGACTGGACCCCCTTCCCATTTTTCTTCTACATGTCACAAGAAGCATCATGTGTTCGAGATTGTAGGATGATATGGGCCCTACGTCTCCACCAACCTCTAGTAGCAGCTGGACTAGATATAGAAAAATAGAGACCCACATGCAGCGGGAGTAGTAGAGCCAGGGCTACTAGATAAACCACATATCTCACCTAGTAGGTGCATGAGGATTAGCATGCCGACTAAGGCAACTACGAGATGGTGCACACTGACTATGTTAGTTAACGGAGCTGACCAAACAAATGCTTCACCCACTCTCAATATGGGGGAAGTTACTACATTGAGATGGCTCCTTGAGGACCTTCCACAACATCTATCAAGCTAACACTTGTTTGACGAACTAACCTTGGATTCTTTTCAAAGCCAACCTCCACAAAATCCGACTCCACTCGGTGATCGTTGTAGTTGGTGGAATTTGTAGGGATGTCATTTCCCTCCATTATGGATTTAGATTTTGCTCAAGGATTAGTAAATTTCTATGTTAAAGGTTGAGGGTGGTTGGTATGTCTACATTACACCCCCATTATTTTCCATTTTCCTATCATTTGTTATTTATATTACAATTGCATTATTTCCTATTTGTCTTTTAAAAAGTTCATGTTAGTTGCATGTAATTGGCCATTATCTAGTCTGCCTAGATTCATTTTTTGTATGCAAGAATAAATTGAAAAATTAGCAATGTAAACCACAAAAATTTGAATGCAACAAATCCTTGTTGGAAAAATGATTTTCATTGCAAATGCTAGAATCTATCATGACCTTAATAGCCATTAATAATATCACTCCCTATAAATGATGGCAAGTTGTATGGGATCGAAAGGGATCAATTTTCAGCACGTCCTTCAATTGTTTAGCATGAACTTCTTGGGAAATATTTTTTTGCAATTTTTATGATGTGATTGACATATTTGTCAATGTTTGTTATTTTGCTTTGAATTCCCAAATATGAGATGCATGATTTCATCCATGTAGACACTTCTACCACAATACTTTTCCCTAAATATGCCAATGATAAAAAAACCATAAATAATGTGCCAAACTCCAAGTCTGGGGTGGCCCCCTTTCTCTCACCTTTCCACTTCTTCCATACCTCTCGTATGTAATAGAGGCATACCACGATAATAAGACTCCGATGTGCATACAAAAATGAAAAAAATGTAATCAAAGTAATTTTAACAAAAAATGATCAATCTCAAATTGAATAGGATAGACTTTCAATATTCTGATCCATACCTCCATTCACTCGAATTTAATTTCTTCCATAGTGAAGGAATCACTCAAAATATATTCCCAAAGTTGAAACTTGTACTTGTGAAAAGATCTCATAGGAACATGTGAAACCTTTTGAGACACCGTTGATATCACGATTGTGATGCTTATGTTTTGATATGGATAACTTGTTTGTGAGTGCGAAGTGATCAATATAAGGAATCTAAATCTGCAATTTTGTAGTTCTATAAAACAAGGTTTCTTAGTCATGTTTTGTTGTAGGGAACCGACTTACTTTCTAAAAGAGAGGATCACAAGCCATTAGTATTAATTGGGAGGCTATTTTGTTTCGTTTTTCTCGAGGAAGAGAAAAGTTTAAGTTTGAAGTAGTTTGATTAATGCATATTCATCATTTTTAATTGTGATTTCTTGTCTACTTCAACTTATTTCATTTTCTAATTGCATCATCTTTTTCCCATTTTATCATTTTTTCTCCTTCTCTTTAATACTAGGATTTTGACTGATTTTTTTACTCTTTTGTAGACAAAAGCACACATCAACTTCAAAGAAATCAAGAAATACATCTTTGAGCCCATTTTTGTGATTCTGAGCAAGTCCACATCAGATTTTGAGCTTGCCAACACATTCTGCAGGCTGATTGGGAAATTGTAACCCAACATAGATGATTAGCTTGCCCATAACAAGGCTTTTCCACATGGCCTCTGGATCGGGCAATTTACTTTATAGATCGACTGATAAGTAGGCCACACAAAATGTCACTGACTCTATGATTTTCCTACACCAAGTGATGTGATGATCTACCACCAAGATTAGGCGATCTTCGAATAAAATAGATCCATGAAAAAATGCCAAATCAATCGATCTGCTCCAAAAATATGTTGATCCAACTGAATCCTAAATTTATCCCCTGACATCAACAAGTTTAGAATATTTTAATAGAATTTTGTTTGGGCAATCACCTCAGATGATCGGATGGTCTTGCATACTCTTAAGAAAGCTTATCATGAGATGATTGACTAATGTCATGTTGATAGGCTAATCGAAAGACCAATGTTGCACCTCTAAGTGCCATATCAGGTGATCTCCCTTGTAGATTTCCCAATCATCAAGATTGCACAACTGCCAACCTAAAGAAAATATGATTCCAAATCCTAATTATCATTTTCTCTATTCTCACTGAAGGGATAGAATGATAACAAGAACTAGGAGGTGACAATGAAGAAGAATAAGATCCTAGTAGAGTTCTTTGGATTCAACAAAGTTGGATCGGGTTGTAGTATTCAATGACCCTTGGTTTACCATCTCTTCTCTGTTAGTAATATGATTTCTCCCCTCTCCTCTTGTATCTATATTCTTACATTGAACATGAGCAAGTAGACCTTCTTGTAGGGGCATGGGGAGTATTGCCATGACCCATAATCCATGTTGTTGTTATTAAAATCACTTCTCCTCTCTCTTTCTGAATGTTATTAATCTCACATTTCATCTCTCTATATTGTTGTTATTAAACTCACTTTTTCTCATGAGTAAAATATTTTCAAATTGATTGTTTCTTGCTATTTGATTCGATATCTCTTTTCGCATGATTGATATAATATAAAGTGTAGAAACCATGAAAACTAGGATTTGATAACCAAATGAGTGCATAGGATTCCAAATGTGATCATGGAAGGGATCCTATATGAAGAATGAATTGTGAATTGTGGGTAACAAGACCTCGGGCCCATAACCAATTTAGTCCTTGTAAATCTGAATTATAAAAGTAGGCAAGGTCACTTTCTCATATTTTGATGGTTGAGAAATATATCGAGTTTTGATGATTAGATAGGTACACATGCAGTGATGGTGACACCTAAATGTTCCACTATCTTTTAAATATTTAATTATACACATAGTTTAATTAGTTCTTGGTTTATAATTCTTAATTCAAACTTTAGTTTATAATCATTTTCAAACAACTAGATTTAGGCATTGTTCTCAACAATCGGTTCAAAGAAATTTCTTAAATTTGTTACCCTTTGAATTCCAGCCCTTTACCATAAACAATTGATCTATTTCCTTGTGGACGAGTTAGTTAATTTAACGGTTTTGACCCTTTACAATACAGTTTCTTGTGTGTGTGCAAATAACTCACATTAACTATTAACAAGAAACTCAGTAGTAACAATCCAACTCCAGACGTATAAGCCAATAGAGAGCTCAATGATACTGAGTGCAAATATTTGACAAATTTTATTATAAAAAAGATTCAATATATGTTTTTGTGGGATAATTTCCCATTTGTGACCTAAGCGGTCGTGGCCATGTAGCAAAACAACCCTTATGGCCATGCGCATAAACAATGGGTGAAAGAAGGAGAAGGGAGGAATGGGGCATCCTAGAAACTTTGTAGGGAAAATTGAAAATTCTTGCTATTTGTGCTTTAATTTAGATATGATCTCCTTTACCGGTGGTTACTGTGGTTTATCATATTACTTTCATATTTTTTTCTTTTTGAAATTTCTTTTGTGGTACCATGTTAAGGATGAGGGGATAATCCTATTCTCTCTACATGAGTAGCATGATATTTACTTGTACATGACTATCCCTATTTATAAATGAACTACTTTTCATGAATTAATAACAACTACTTCAAGTTACCATGTACATTCTAAATCAAATTGACATATGCTACACATTTTAATCACCGCATAACTAGGGTTATAAATTGTAAGGGATAACTATAATGAGGTTTAATATTTAGATGAGAACATAATACATTCAATCTTTTATATGAGCACCATGAAAGCGGGTTTGTAACTACAATAAATGGTATTTTACACTCTGAATGCATGTAATGTTAGCTACATATGACAAAGTCTAAAATGCAAAGATAGTTATTTCTCAGTAATGAGAAATTATGTGTCAATTAAAATGATGGTGAAATTTTAACCCTAGAGATCTCATTGAATTATTCAGAACCCATTGTAGTTTTTTTATTGAAGCAAAGGGGTCTTTACTCATGTCACCGTCCTCGTATAAGAAAAAAATATGAATTACATCGATAGGAATTTGACATAGATATAACTTGGTCATACTACTACCAATACAATTACCCTATTTCAACAAAATCATAATTTCATCTTGCAGTCTTGTTTTGTTGTAATCCCATCATAGTGCCTTTACTGGAATTTGGCAAGGTTTTATTCCATTCTTCTAGACTCTCTACTTTTGACCTACACTCAACCAAAACTTGTAGTGCTTCTTTGAATTATTATTATCCATTGGCTATATCTCAAATTGCAATATGGTTTACTCATCAACATTTCTGATAACACCAAGTTGTCTCTATCAATCATGACATGTGTGTAACTATTCTTGTGAATTCCCTGGATTTTCTAGAAACTTAATCTGATGTGTGATGTCCAAATTAAAACCCTCACCTCAGTGAGAATCTCAAGTTAAACACCCCACACTAGGCTAAGAAGAAGAAAATCAGAGGGAGTCAGAAGGAAACAATCAGTAGCACATGCACATGAATAATAATAAAACCATACAACACAAGTTCATCATTCAACATATAATTACATAATGAATTTATTACAACATTTGATATGACACTTTGAATAGAAAACTTTTACATATACATGTACTACTACTAATAAATAGGATCTTAAGACAACAGGTCCACATGTACATCAGCTCGCCACACAACTCTCAACTATCTTAGATCTTCGAGATCACATGTCCACAACCTAAAAAAAGATTACATGTGGTACATGTCAGCACAATATTCAAGAATATTGTACTGAGTATGCCTACGTGTCTTTTATATACCTCTCATTACAAAGCTTGGCAATAAGATAAAACTAAAACTTGGCAGTTATAAAGAAATATAAGAAAAATCATATACGTGCACAAAGATATTCACTAACAAAAATGAACACATATTTTAAGCTCATTTTCCATTATATATCCATGTTGTAACGTCCCCTAATTTTCACCTTCTCAAAACCCCATGTAGATGAGAAGACAAAATCCAAAAACGTTAGCAATTATATCAGAGAGAGATGCGGAAGCATAATACGCATACATGAACATACAACCATAACATTTCTCAACAATCAACATGTATATATTACAATTGAATTATTACAAAATGATTTAGAATTACATATTGAATGAAAATTCTATAGTCTATGAACATGTATGCTAACTAGGATCTACACACAATAGGTAAACCTGTACAACTACTCACATCCTGTTCTTTTGTCCCACGGTAGCTCTGAACCTAAAACATACGTGAAACAACGCATCAACACAATGTGTTGTGTGCATGGGTAGAAAGATACATATATTTATGGTTTTCATAATTTGAAAATATTTGCATAAGGAAAGAAAAATCATTGAAAACATTTCTTTATTAAGCAAAATATGCCAATTTCAGTCATTTTCCTAGATGAATTGCATTATCAAGATGGACTAGTACCATAACATAAATATTGGAACTCCCCATAGACCGTGTGCTCTAGGGAACTCCCCATAGACCGTGTGCTCTAGGGAGGTGTATTAGTCAACATTAATCCATTCTCATAGGGGGATAATGAGCACCTTAAATAACTACAAAACATCTATTCTTCAATTTTGTTTTCAAGTGACAAAACATCGAGTACTAAAATAATACTACATCCAATATTTGCAAATAAAAGAGCATACATAGATATCATGATTCAACCAAGAAAACCATGATCATATACTTAAATAAATCCCACATACCTGAGTTCAGAGAATTCTAATCATCTTGGATCATCTAGAACTTTGTCCATGACCTGATTAAAAGTAATTGAGCATCATTAATATATGCTTATTATCATTCTTATTATTTTTAGGTCCAAATTAGTGTTTAGGTGGAACCTAGATTCAAACTGAAATTAATCTAGTCTCTGGTATTTTTCTACTGCCTTATATGTCATAAACTAGGTCTGGTTCGATTTTCACCATTTTATGATGCTTTATCTATTTTGTAGAATTAATATGAGGCTAAAAGCATCTAATTATGCATTAATGAGAAAAGACCTAGTATTTAGCAATAATATCTGGATCAAAGTCCATAAATTGGTTTCAATAATCATTAGGCTTCTATAAGAATTTTCTGTGAATTAATATCAACTAGATATTGTTTATTTTCTTTAATGAATCCTAAAAAGGAGTTTTGTACTCTATGTTAAATATCATCATTGAAAGTGGTTCAAGGCTCTGATCTAGGGGTCCACTAATGCAGTGAATATTTTTCTGAGTCTAGGGCTATTTTGGGGGCATTTATAGAATAAAGGACCTATTTTTAATAGTAATTCCAAGATCTAGTATATTTTTGATAATTTTTACCTTTTTGCACCAACCACCACTCGCCACATGTCCGCTTTGGGTAGCTCCTGGATCTTGTTTGCTCGGGTGCAAGGGTTTGCTCGGTCTGTTGTGATGGATCGGCTGGTTCCTGGCATGACTTGGTCCTTCTCCTTTTCTTTACGATCACCCTCTCGCACGATGCAGCCTCCGCGTTTCTCCGTTCTTCTTCCTTTGCAATGAGCGTTGTCGTAGAACCGGACAACAGTGAACAAATTGGAAGAGTCTAGGCCTCCTCCGTCAAAAGGAGGCTTGCTCCAGGTCCGTCATTGATCTACTCTACCTCAGTCTCACGGCGACCAGCGACCACTGCACTGCATGGATGCCTCAGGGTCCAATCCCATCAACAAATGGTCACATCAGTGAAGCTCTGTGTTGCTGCGAGGATCTTAGGAAGATAGACTATGCAGGAGTGAAAGTGGTCCTGCAGATCCTCCTCGCTCATGGCAAGACCTGATGTTGTCGGAATAGAGAATGGGGAAAGAAGAGTCTGTCTGGAAATAGAGATTATGGGGAGGGAGTTGTGGGTTTTCTAGTTGGGTGGTGCCACTGATTGCATCTCCGATGAGCCATAGGTTCATATCCCAGCCTCCCTGCCCAAGCCGGTCTGTGCGGGTCGACGGTGTGAGCAGCACTGCCAGACTGGAATGCCAACGAGAGTGTGCGTCCCTACAGGCTTGCCGCCATTTTCTTGGGCTTGATCCCTGCGCTATTGGTGGTTGGATCTCCTGTAAGAAATCAACGGGACCTGACTCATGTCAGACTATTCCAGTGCCGTCGTGGCTGCTACAGGTTGTTTCTGGAAAAGTAAGGATGAGGAGCCATAGGTAGGCGGGGACGCTAGTTATTTATAGTTGGTCTCTAGACGAGTCTTATCACTGGGGTTGGTTGCTATTAAACGCAGTACAGAATGACATAAAGGAGGGGAAGGTTGATATCTCCATTCTGATTGCCACCCTTCCCGCGAATGTTCATTAGGATCCTAGAAACATGGTGGATTCAACCGATTAGGCCAATACCCCCAGGTTTCTCATCATGGCACCCTCTGTCAGTTTCAAGAAAAGGGCCATCATCTCCTTTCTTTTCGGAGTTAGGTGATGATGGTCTCACCATCGAATTTTTAGTTGATCCTCTGTGATTCATCATATAGAATTAAACTTAGACCTAAAATAAATGAACCATTATTCATTAGTTCAAATTTCAAATTTAGATATCTCTCAAATGGTTAACCAAAATCCCATGAAATTTGAGTCGTGGGTTCTCCATTATACAAAACCCCGTATCATGAAATCTGAACCCAAAATTATAACATGTGGTCATATAACTTAGTTCTTCAATAATCATAAGTAAGGGTATTCATTCACAATTGAATTTAATTAGGTATCATAGTCCTCTATTGTATCTCAAAACACCTAATTTGGGTGAAGGAATCCATGATTGAATTACCAATTCCTCAATTTGGTATTTTTCATCTACATAGAATGCTTGGTTCTCCCACCCAAAAATCTAAGTTATCACATTCACCCCACCTTATTTGGAATTTCTTCCTCGAAATTCAAGTAATATTATACTCAAGGTAATATCAAAGGGTTCATGATGCGTTTAAGCTATCACTTATAGGTACCGAAGTTCTCATATTTATATATATATCCCAAGCCGACATATTAGGTTCTCTATAGTCTAAGGTGTACCCACCCCACCTAATATAGGTTGAAGTATAACATTTTTTTTAGAATTGAAGCGTCATATAAAGGCTTAGTCCGAACTTGACATTCTATTATTCTAGAATTTACATCCCTTGTTACCTTAATAATTAGGGATTTACTTACTCAAATAGAGTAGGGAAGGTATTACTAACGGTTTCTCCTTTCCTCCATTTAAGCATGCAAGGTGATATCAAGGTTTCAATTCATTAACTATTGAAATTTATCATACTTAAAATTATTATAGTTGTTTATGCTCAACATCATACTAGGATTGCATCATTAGCAGAAACTAATATTCATCTTTGTACATCAGGGTTTCACCCTATTATGTAAGAGTTATTACCAAACTAGAAGCTTAGAGTAAAAAAAACTTGAAGTTAAGAACTATATGTTGTGATCGTGTAACCCATGATCCAAAGATATATTTATTTCTAGCTCATGATTCCAACTTATATCTTTCATGCATGACATAGAATGAAGGAGGATATACTAAGCCAATTTTATCATGATTTCAAACTTAGATGTTTCATGTATGATATAGGAAGGGAATATAGAATAGGTCAAGCTTATTATGTTTTCAAACATTGATATCACATGTATGAAATAGGGTGGGGAAATAGAACAGGTCAAGCTTATATGAGCGACACCTCATACATAATCATCAATATAGTTCAAGTGAGGTTTCTAGCATCATATACCAAGAAAGAGAAGTGGAAGGAAGAACATTTACGAGTATGTTATGCACAAGTCATTTTACTCTAGCAACCAGAGTTTTATATATCACCTCACTTGCAACTAAGGATGAGCTTCATAAACACATGTTACTCCAGCCAAGACCTAAATCAATCAAAAGTATAGACTTTTTCATTATGAGTCACCTACCCATCATCATTTTTTTTACCCAACTCTCACATATATGATTGAATCATGCAAAAGAGGCTCAACTCATATACTCGGGAGTAACCCAGCTTAGGACACATCATTTCACATATATCTTATATTTTTCATATATTGTAGGGTAGGTCCATTGACCCTCTCCTTGTGGGTCTCACTCTCTCTGGAGTTCACAACATATCTTGTACTAACACTAGAGGTCCTCCTTTGTAAAAGAGCTTGAGGCTCATGCATATTCAACCTTATCTTAACTTAGCACGTCTTAAGTAAGGAAGAATATGTACTTTTATCACCAAGACTTAGCTTAGATTATCCAAATTTGGATTCAGACCTCATTTACAACTTAGGTCTTTATAAACAACATATACCTCAGAGATCGAATTTATATGAGATCATCCTTGCTTACATTATCTATCATTCTATTGTCAATCTATCTATCACATATCTTTATAAGGCTGTAGACATCTATTCTAGATATACTCTCTCTTCTAGACTGATGTCACCCCCTTTCACTTAGGTTGCATGAACACTAAATACTCTCTAGTGTGAGGGACACATTTTCATATTTACATATATATAATAAAATATTATATAGTTTTTCTCTAAGAAGACGGACGTTAGAGAAAACTGTCGAGGCTTGAGCCGATTGGAAAACAAAACCAAATCAGCAAAACTGAGTGTCCCACACACAGTAAATAGTCTAGTGTCATGTCACCTAGTGAAATGGTGAGAATGAGATGTAGACTAGTGTAGCTACCCAATACATATGAGCTCTATATGCAAAGGGTTTCAGACACTTATCTAAACCTAGTTCTCAAACATCTAGGTTCTAACCCAGAGGCTAAGTCAAACCTTATTCCTATAGAACAACTGACTATGTTTCTACGATTTAAGGTGAAAGGTGAGGCTTAGTTTATATGTTTCATGGTAAGAAAATGTTAGGTGTAGCTATTGTTCATGCTCTGATACCAACTGTAACCTCCCGGGATTTTTACCTTCTCAAAACCCCATGGAGATGAGAAGACAAAATCTGAAAATGTTAGCAATTATATCAGAGAGTGATGCGGAAGCATAATACGCATACATGAACATACAACCATAACATTTCTCAACAATCAACATGTATATATTACAAATGAATTATTACAAAATGATTTAGAATTACATATTGAATGAAAATTCTATACTCTATGAACATGTATGCTAACTAGGATCTACACACAATAGGTAAACCTATACAACTGCTCACATCATGTTCTTTTGTCTCACGCTAGCTCTAAACCTAAAACATACGTGAAACAACGAATCAACACAATGTGTTGTGTACATGGGTAGAAAGATACATATATTTATGGTTTTCATAATTTGAAAAGATTTGCAGAAGGAAAGAAAAATCATTGAAAACATTTCTTTATTAAGTAAAATACGCCAATTTAAGTCATTTTCCTAGATGAATTGCATTATCAAGGTGGATTAGTACCAAAACATAAATATTGGGACCATCCACGTGTACCAAGTACTCTAGGGAACTCCCCGTACACCGTGTGCTCTAGGGAGGTGTACTAGTCAAAATTAATCCATTCCCTCATAAGGGGGATAATGATCACCTTAAATAACTACAAAACATCTACTCTTCAATTATGTTTTCAAGTAACAAAACATCGAGTACTATAATAATACTACATCCAATATTTGGAAATAAAAGGGCATACATAGATATCATGATTCAACCAATAAAACCATAGTGATATACTTAATAAATCCCACGTACCTGAGTTTAGAGAATTCTAATCAACTTGGATCATCTAGAACTTTGTCCATGACCTGATTAAAAATAATTGAACATCATTAATATATGCTTATTATCATTCTTATTATTTTTAGGTCCAAATTAGTGTTTAGGTGGAACCTAGATTCAAACTGACCTTAATCTAGTCGCTGGTATTTTTCTACTGCCTTATATGTCATAAACTAGGTCTGGTTTGTTTTTCACCATTTTCTAATGCTTTATCTATTTTCTAGAATTAATATGAGGCTAAAATCATCTAATTATGCATTAATGAGCAAAGAACTAATAATATTTGGATCAAAGTCCATAAATTGGTTTTAATAATCATTAGGCTTCTATAAGAATTTTCTGAGAATTAATATCAACTAGATATTGTTTATTTTCTTTAATGAATCCTAAAAAGGAGTTTTGTACTCTAAATTAAATATCATCATTGAAAGTGGTTCAAGAATCTGATCTAGGGGTCCACTAATGTAGTGAATATTTTTCTGAGTCTAGGGGTATTTTGGGTGCATTTATTGAACAAAGGACCTATTTTAATAGTATTTCCAAGATCTACTATATTTTTGAGAATTTTTACCTTTTTGCACCAACCACCACTCGCCACTTGTCCTCTTTGGGCATCTCCTGGCTCTTGTTTGCTCAGGTGAAAGGGTTTGCTCAGTCTGTTGTGATGGATCGTTCGGTTCCTGCCCTGACCCGGTCCTTCTCCTTTAATCCACAATCACCCTCTCGCACGACGCAGCCTCCATGTTTCTCCATTCTTCTGCCTTTGCAACGAGCGTCGTCGCAGAATCGAACAACAGTGAACAAATCGGAAGAGTCTAGGCCTCCGCCGTCAAAAGGAGGCTTGATCCAGGTCTGTCGTTGATCTGCTCTACCTCAGTCTCACGATGACCAGCGACCACTGCACTGCATGGACGCCTCGGGTTCCAATCCCATCAACAAACGGTCACATCGGTGAAGCTATTGATGCTGCGAGGATCTTAGGAAGATAGACTATGCAGGAGTGAAAGTGGTCCTACCGATCCTCCTCGCTCATGGCAAGACCTGATGTTGTTAGAACAAAGAACGGGGAAATAAGAGTCTGTCCGGCAATAGAGATTACGCCGCTGATTGCATCACCGATGAGCCATAGGTTCATATCCCAACATCCCAGCCCTGTCCGGTCTGTGTGGGTTGACGGTGTGAGCGGCACTGCTAGACTGGAATGACAGTGAGAGAGTGCGCCCCTGCAGGCTTGCCGTCATTTTCTTGGGTCTGATCCCTACGCTATTGGTGGCTAGATCTCCTACAAGAAATCAATGGGACCCGACTCATCTCAGACTATTACAGTGCCGTCATGGCTGCTGCAGGTTGTTTCTGGAAAAGTAAGGATGAGGAGCCATAGCTAGGCGGCGACGCTAGTTATTTGCAGGTGGTCGCTAGACGAGTCTTATTGCTGGGGTTGGTTGTTGTTAAATGCAGTACAAAATGACATAAAGGAGGGGAAGGTTGATATCTCCATTCCGATTGCCACCCTTCTTGCGAATGTTCACTGGGATCCTAGAAACATGGTGGACTCAACCGATTAGGCCAATACCCCTAGGTTTCTCGTCATTGCACCCTCCGTCAGTTTCAAGAAAAAGGCCATCATATCCTTTCTTTTCAGAGTTAGGTGACGATGGTCTCTCCATCAAATTTTTAGCTGAGCCTCTTTGATACATCATATAGAATTAAACTTAGGCCTAAAATAAATGAACCATTATTCATTAGTTCAAATTTCAAATTTAGATATCTCTCAAATGGTTAACCAAAATCCCATGAAATTTGAGTCGTGGGTTCTCCATTATACAAAACCCCATATCATGAAATCTGAACCCAAAATTCTAACATTTGGTCATATAACTTAGTTCTTCAATAATCATAAGTAAGGGTGTTCATTCACAATTGAATTTAGTTAGGTATCATAGTCCTCTATTGTATCTCAAAACACCTAATTTGGGTGAAGGAATCCATGATTGAATTACCAATTCCTAAATTTGGTATTTGTCATCTACATAAAATGCTCGGTTCTCCAACCCAGAAATCTAAGTTAGCACACATGCATTGACTGCCGAAGGTTTTGATGCATTCTCTTGACTCTCAAGGAGCTCAAGTTTAAGGCCTTTATGATCGACTACCAAAGAGTAAGATCATATGTACAATGTGACCGACTACCAAAGAGTTAGGTCACTTCCAAGCACTGTACTACCAAAGAGTTCAGTGCTTTCATATAATAGAACAAATATATTATATTTCATGTGTTCATAGCCATAAGTACGGAAAATCAAGCAACATATCATGCAAGAACAATAATTTCATCCAATATCATATGCCAAGTATTTACTACTCATATAACACAAGCATATTATATAATAAGCAAGTAAGAGGTAATGGCGTACCTTGATCAAGACATCCTAATCACATATTCTTCATGTCATCTATATCTTATTCAAACCCTGATTAAGACAAGACCACATACTATCATCATATTCTCATCAACTTAGCCCTAGTTATATCCATTTTAGGGTTTGACTTTACTCATTGGATATACTCCTTTTTACTTGTATTTTTGTCTTGTAATTATATTATTAAAAATCATGTTCCAGTTTACGGTTCATTATCTGAACATTAGGTTCTATATCCCTTGCACATATTAACCCTAGTTTATATACATTATTCAAATTAGGGTTACAACCCATGTATTAAGGGTCATCTTCATATAACATAGATTTCATGTATAAAATTGATCTCAGATTTACATACTATCTTCTAGTTACTGATATGAGGGGTTTCTATGAATATCATCATTTATTGAGCACATATGTATTAATTGCATCTATATTTAGGGTTATTAGCCCTAGATAGACATTCTAAGCAAATTATATGATTATATATCATAACATGATCCTATCTGATGTCACATGGATTCTAAAACACACTTAAGAGCTACTGATTCATTCTCATAATTTTAGGTCTTCATCTGATATTTATTATCCATTAAATAAGCATAATACAACTTATACAATATCACTGATGTTAGTTTATCAAAAGCCTGTTATTATAATTCCGTGTTGTTCTACTCACTTTTCTGAGAATTTTGGTATATTAATTATATTTTTCTGATCATCGAGCTAATTTCTACAAATTATTCAAGAACTGAGCATTTTCTGATTAATACCTTTTTGGACGAATGGTGTGTCGCCACGTGGCCAGTTTTGTTGCGAAGCTCTTGCCTGGGCCGGCCGGTCTACGCGCCTAGACCAGGTCCGCGTCCCTCTTTCTTTCTCTGACTCTCTCTCTCGCAGTTCAGGTCACGAGTCGCAGGTTGCTTTACGCGGCTCCCTTGCTCTCAGCAACGCAGCCGCCTCCACGGCTGGGTCTCTGATGGTTGGCTCGATTCGGCGATCTGGACCCAGTACGACTTGCGTTCTCGATCGAGCATACGAGAGTCACGAGACTCGTTCTCACAGTCGCCGCCGCGAGGAACACCGTTGGTCAGGAACGGCCCGTCGTTGGGAGAGGTATCTCCGGTGAGGGAAGTCTCCGACGCTATGTCTAGCTTAGATGGGGTCGTGCCCTGGCTGCTAGGTAGATGACCTGTTTGTCTGGCGGCTGTGGAGGGACCTGCCTCCTATCATCGCTTCACGTGAACGAGAGCCCGAACAAACACCCGGCCAGTGTGAGAGCTGCCTCCGGTCCCCCTGGGCGTCGTTCCTCCTTCGGTTGCTTTCGGCGGGGGTAGAAGAGAGTACCTTCCTCCAAGCACTGCTCGGTATCCCTCTACTGCACTCCAACTCTCTTCTTTCTCTGTCTCCTACCTTGCACCTGAAATCCAGTGGAAAGGGGCAAGCGGCGATGGGGGTTGGATCTCGGTCTCCCTTCACTCACACGACCAAAATAACGAGTCATACAGAAGCCGTGATGTGGTGAGGATCAACAACTGTTGGTGATCGCTTCTCAGCCCACATTCAATGACGTATTGACGTGGGGTACTACATAATGATTTGAGAATAACGAGTCTACTACCATGTTCTTAGCCCGCTGTTTACCATAAATGCTGCGTGAAGTGATATAGTTGGCTGTCCGATTACATCTAAGGGTCACGATGAGATCTCGTGAAGGCTGATCCGTGGCTTACTCATGCCATAGCCACAACCACTTAACCAAACTATGGGTATCACAACTCATGGATGAAAGATAATAGACCTTGATGTACATCGAAAGCAGACGATCACTATAATCATACCTACATCACTCCATTTAGGAATTAACATCAAAAGTTATGGAACTTTAAACATAGCTTTTTATCACCCCTGCTACATCTCACCCAATCTTGGTCCCAAGACTCATTTATTTGACCGTTCAATTAAACACTTCAAAAGTCATATACTTAGGGATCTTAATCATGATGTCCACATAAATCAACACTCCAAATTTTACCAAAACACTTAAAAACTCTCAAAACAACTCAACATGTATGAATTTGCTTATGTCATTGTGCATTTAAGGATTCTAAAAGTCCACTCCATCACATCCTACACACCTTAAGAGAAATTTCATCCTCAAAATTAAGCCAAAAACCAATCCATCACATCATATACATCTTAAAAGGAATTTTGTCCTCGAAATTAAGCCATCCTCTTACTTCAAGGAAAAATCAAAAGGTCTTCATTCATATGTAGGTTACCACTCTATGTGCTACATATCCAAAAACAAGAGCTCCATAACTATATATATGTCTTCCTAGGATATTTCAAAAACATCTTGGGTGAACCACCCCATCATAAAGATTGAAACAAGGGTTTAGAAACTCTAGTTATGTCATGACATGGCTCATATATTAGGGATGCTTCCTTATCTTAACCCATGCATTAGGGTTCCCACATCATATTACTATGTTTTCAAGGAGTTAACTAAAATTAACCCATTATATCTAGGTATCATCAACATTTTATTGAGCTAATTGTTAGAACATGCTCAAAATTAACATATGCCTTTTAGGAGGGAGTTAACTATAGTTAACTCACTTTATCCATCTAGATCATGTCAAGGTGTCATAATCGTTATGTTGTGCTAACTATCAATCTATATTTTTCATATTTATGAAGCACTAAGATTATCACCTCATGTAACAAGTTTCACTCATTTGATCTTATTTCATTGCTCATAATTAATTGCAACATTTACTAGTGATTTCATCACAAGATTAACCAACAATTTTCACATAATGAGCATTGTTCATGTATATGGTTAACCATTTATGTGTTGATATATATTGAACCATCTCTAGTTTTCCATCATATCATGTCCATATGTCAGATCTCAAGATTAGATCACATCCTTACATATATTTTATCATGGTTGTGCTAAACCAACTTATGTGAGTGGCTAATCAAACATATATCAAAACTTCATCTAGTCCAACTGAGGTTCTCCTGACCCATATCATGAGGGTAGTGTCATGCTTAGTCTCTCTGAGCTCACTCAACTCTATATCTTCCCTTTATTAACCTAGGGTTCTCGGATTACCTCATTGGCAGTAGTGATAGCCTTACAAGATCTAGCCACATAAGTACAAACCAAAACATGCTATGATATTCTCTTCATAGGTTCTATACCCATGAAACACTATTTCCCAACCCTCTATCTCATATAAACCACTAGAGTCCTACAAGGAACCACTAACCCGAGCATGAGGCTTCACATAAACTAACACAGTTACCTCCTCCAGGGTCTTGGGACTCTCTCTCCCTCACCCAGATGGTAGGTTCTTATATTCATATTCACATATGCACACATATAACGAGCCTCTCTCTATCTCTAGGGTTTGGTCCTCCCAAGGACATCTAGGGTTTAAGAAGACTATAGGAATCATGCATAAAATGACTCAACTCAATCACTCAAGAGTATTCCAGGTTAGGACATATCATATTACATATTTCTCATCATTCTCATATCTTGGAGTTTAGGTTCTCTAACCTTCTCCCAATGGGTCTCACTCTCTCTGGAGTGAACCCTATAACTAGTCCCAACACTAGAGGTCCTCCTCTGTAAAAGAGCTTCAGGCTCTTGTCGATTCACAACCTTGTCTTAACTTAGCTAATCTCATCTCAGGAAAGCCTACGTACTTGCACCATTAAAACTTATCTCAAAACCTTAGATCTAAACTTAAGTCCTCAAAGACAAATATAGATCATCATAACCATATTATACCATCTATATAAGACTTACACCATATCATCAGGGCTTATTTCATATATTCCATCTATCATATATTTCAAGAAGGCTCTAGACATCTAATCTAGAACTACTTTCTCTTCTAGACTGATGTCATTCACTTTCACTTAGGTTACATGACCACCTCCTACTCGTACTTGTATGGGGACACATTTTTGAATACTTACATATATAATAAAATATGATATAGTTTTTCTCCGATAAAACAAGCATCAGAGAAAACTTTTGAGTCTCGATCCGATTGGAATCAAAAACCAAATCCATAAAATGAGTGTCCCACACATAGTAGAGAGTACATGGTCATGAAAACTAGTGAAAAGGGTGAGAACATGGTGTAGACTAGTGTAGCTACTCTAGACAATGAGCCCCATATGTCTAGGGTTTCTCTTCCCTTGATGTACGTCGTTTCCAAATAATGCTACGTCCCATACCACTGCATTATAAGGAAAGAACGACATCTAAGGACTTGCTATACGACAAGCACCAATCTAGACTTAGTTCTCGGAGATCTAGGTGCTAACCTAGAGGCTAGTTCAGATATAGTATCTAAAGGATGACTAATCTTACCCTAAAGGATTATTAAGTTCAAGGTTTTCTTTAGTTTGAGTTCCATAATGAGCAAATGTTAGGCTTTCTATTGTTCATGCTCTGATACCACCTGTGTCATCCCCGAATTATCTAAAACATAATCTGATGTGTGATGTCCAAATTGAAACCCTCACCTAAGTGAGAATCCCAATTTAAACACCCCACACTAGGCTAAGAAGAATAAAATCAGAGGAATTCAGAAGGAAACAATCAGTAGCACATGCACATGAACAATAATAAAACCATACAATACAAGTTCACCATTCAACATATAATTACATAATGATTTTTTTACAACATTTGATATTACACATTGAATAGCAAACTTTTTCATATACATGTACTATTACTAAACAACAATATCTTAAGACAACATGTCCACATGTACATCATCTCGCCACACAACTCTCAACTATCATGGATCTTCAAGATCACATATCTACAACCTAAACAAAGGATTACATGTGGTACACGTCAGTACAATATTCAAGAATATTGTACTGAGTATGCCTACGTGTCTTTTATATACCTCTCATTACAAAGCTTGGTAATAAGATAAAACTAGAACTTGGCCGTTATAAATAAATATAAGAAAAAGCGTATACTTGCACAAAGATATTCATTAACAAAAATGTACACATATTTAAGCTCATTTTCTATTATATATCCATGCATTGACTTCCGACAGTTTTGATGCATTCTCTTGACTCTCAAGGAGCTCAAGATTAAGGCATTTATGATCGACTACCAAAGAGTTAGATCATATGTACAATGTGACCGACTACCAAAGAGTTAGGTCACTTCCAAGCACTATACTACCAAAGAGTTTAGTGCTTTCATATAATGGAACAAATATATTATGTTTCATGTATTTATAGCCATAAGTACGGAAAATAAAGCAACATATCATGCAAGAACAACCATTTCATCCAATATCATATGCCAAGTATTTACTAGACATATAACATAAGCATATTGTATAATAAGCCAAGTAAGAGGTAATGGTGTACCTTGATCAAGACATCCTAATCAAATATTCTTCATGTCATCTATATCTTGTTCAAACCATGATTAAGAAAAGACCTCATACTATCATCAGATTCTCATCAACTTAGCCCTAGTTATATCCATTTTAGGGTTTGACTTTACTCATTGGATATACTCCTTTTTACTTGTATTCTTGTCTTGTAATTATCTTACTAAAAATCATGTTCCATTTTATGGTTCATTATCTGAACATTAGGTTCCATATTCATTTTTATGCACATATTAACCCTAGTTTATATACATTATTCAAATTAGGGTTGCAACCCATGTATGAAAGGTCATCTTCATATAACATAGATTTCATGTATAGAATTGATCTCAGATTTACATATTATTTTCTAGTTACTGATATGAGGGTTTTCCATGAATTTCATCATTTATTGAGCACGTATGCATTAATTGCATTTTATTTAGGGTTATTAGCCCTAGATAGACATTCTAAGAAAATTATATGATTATGTATCATAACATGATCCTATCTGATGTCACATGGGTCGTAAAACACATTTAAGAGCTACTGATTCATTCTCATAATTTTAGGTCTTCATTTGATATTTATTATCCATCAAATAAGCACAATACACCTTACAAGATATCACTAATATTAGTTTATCAAAATCCTATTATTAAAATTTCATTTGTTCTACTTACTTTTCTGAGAATTTTGGTATATTACTTATATTTTTCTGATCATCGAGCTAATTTCTACGAATTATTCAAGAACTAAGAATTTTTTGATTAATTACCTTTTTGGACGAATGGTGTGTCGCCACATGGCCATTTTGGTTCCACAGCTCTTGCCTGGGCCGGCCGGTCTATGCGCCTAGACTAGGTCCGCGTCCCTCTTTCTTTCTCTCTCGTAGTTCAGGTCACGAGTCACAGGTTGCTTTACGCGGCTCCCTTGCTCTCAGCAACGCAGCCGCCTCCACGGCTGGGTCTCCGATGGTTGGCTCGATTCTAAGATCTGGACCCAGTACGACTTGCATTCTCAATCAAGCATATGAGTGTCCACGAGACTCATTCTCATAGCCACCACCGCGAGGAACACCCTTGGTCAGGAACGACCTGTCGTTGGGAGAGGTATCTCCGGTGAGGGAAGTCTCTGACACTATGTCTAGCTTAGATGGGGTTGTGCCCTGTGTAAGGACCCTGACCTTCGTTTTGAGCTTACCCTGTTTGTTTTGCCTAAACCTGGTGCTTGGTTGCTTGCTAATCACCTTTAGTGGTGATTAGGGTTTGCTTGTGCTTTGTTGAGAGTTGGAGGTGCTACTTGCAAAATAACCTAAGATAGGGTTGAAGAGCAAGTTTGTCACCTTGAGAGATGTCTTTCTCTCTCTTTGCTTCCTCTAGGGTTGAGAGGAAGGTTTGGGCTCATGCCTTGGGTTGTCTTGGGCTTGGTTGAGCTCTTTTGGGCCTTGTTTTCCCTTGTTTGGGCCTTGCCTTTCTTGTTTGAGCCCTGTATCGGGCAAGGGTGCCTTGTGTCGTCCATGGGGTATCACCCATGGGGTGTATCAGCCATGGAGGAGTAGTGTGTCGGCCTTTGACCTTTGTTGACCTCCTTGCCTTGGTTGTGTCACCCTAGCTTGGACATGTGGCCGATCCTTGGTTGAGTTGTGGCATGACAGGTGCATGTGTTTTGCAAGGTGGTGGAACGTGTGGACAAGTGTCCCTTGGTAAGGTGACACCTTGCCTTGGTCTAACCTTGACCCCCATCTATATATGTCTTTCCTTTCTCTTCCTTAGGAACCCTTTAGCTCTTTGTTTCTCCTCTCTTCCTTGGTGCACGATACACCTACCCTTTGGAGAAAGTTGGTGGCTGATCCTTCTCCCTTGGTGGTGATCCCTTCTTCTTCCTTTACCTTGGTGGCCAAACCCTAGGTGGGTCTTGTCCTTTGGTAAGCATCTTCCCTCTCTCCTTAGCATCTTCTTCTCCATCCTGCCTACTCCTCGGCCATGGTGGTTATGCTTCTTGTTCCTTTTCTTGAGGTGGCCGAAGCGGTGTGCTTGGAGCTAGGAGCTAGAAGCTTGGAGTTTTGGAGCTTGAGGAGTTTTCTTAAGGCGGGTTACATAACTTCTAACCCTAGCTATACTACTTTCCCTATGTTGCATGTTTCATATATGTTGACAATCGGCCATGCATGTATGTTTCTTATTCTAGAACATGTTGTTGATCTTATGGATTTTATGAGCATGATGTTGGTGTTGTTGTTGTTGATGATGGGTTATATGCCTTTACACCTAGTTGGCTGAACCATAGTTGAGGATTTATTTGGTAGCAACACTCCTTTCTCTCTTTGGTCTAGAGAAGTGAGTTTGAGATCTAGTAATATGGGAAATACCCCTCTCTCGTTTAAGTTGAGAGGTGAGCTTATATTCTAGTTGCTTGGGCAATACCCTCCTCTCACCATGGATTTGAGAGGTGAGCTTTTGATGACCTATGTTGAGGTTGGATCCTTGTGGTTGCCCGATTTGTGAAAGAGGTTGTGCAACACCCCTCTCTCTTGGTTGTTGAGAGGTGAGCCAACCTTCTTGATCAATTCGAGTTTAATGCCCTTGTGCTTGAGGTTGAAGACGACCTTGTTGGGTTGTGTCTTGCACGATATGGATTTGGAGTTAATGCTGCCTGATAACCTTCTTGTCTTGGGTTGTACCTCTGGCCGATACCCATGTGTGCTTGGGCTTTATGGGTTGTTGAGTGCCCTGCCCGATACACCTTTGTGAGATAGTTTACCTTGGTTCCCGATATCTCTTATCCACCCTAGAGTTAGGGTTTGGGCGACTTGGTTGCTAAACCCTTGGATGGGCATCTTGATCGATTTGAAGCCTCAACCCAAGCTTGGGCATTAGTGCTGCTTTAGGCGACAAGAGTTGTCTGCCCTTAATGCATGATATGTCCTTGAGGTGTAATCCTTGGTAGATAAGCTTGCTTGGGTGATCCTTGTATCCATGGACGATATGCCTAGTTGAAGCTTAGTTGGTGCCCGTTATGGTCCCCTGGTCGATACCCTTGGTGGAGTTGATAGATGGGCAATATACCCTTGCTGAGATGTTGCCCGATATCCTCCTTAAGGTTAAGTCTTGGATGACACACCAAGTAGAGAGGGTGCTCGATGCACTCCCTTGCCTTAGGGTGGTCTTGGCCGATAGACTTTGATAGCTTGGTACCCGGCGCAACCTTGGCTGTTATCCTTGATAAGCTTGGATGATATGGTTTCATGCCCTACATGCCAACCCTAGGATGTTGACCATTATGATGCTGGCCATGCACGACACCTTTCTTGGGCATCATGGTTACCCTGGTTGATAGGGTTAACTCTCAGATGATGCTAGAAGGTTGCATGATAGGGGCGCCTTGGGTGACACCCCTTTGGCCGATATGGCTTATGTTGAAGGTTAGCCTGACAGTGGAACCTAACCCTAACCCTAGCTTGGTGCACGTTAGACCCTTGGCCCATAGCCATGGTAGTGCTACACGTTATGACCTCGTGGATGGCTTCCCGACACCATGAGTGTTAGTGGAACCTTGGTGCATGTTAGAGGATGTAGAGTGTTTGGTTGGTATGGTGGTGAGTTGCTTTAGGGTTTGGAATCCTAGCTGGTACCCCCCCCCCCCCCCCTTAGGTGAGGGTTGGCGCTGCTCGCCATACCTGTAGTGAGGGTTGCAGGAGTTTTGGTGAGGGTTCTGATAACCCAGAATGTATATAGTTGATGGTTCTCTTTTAATAATGATAACACAAGTGACATGATGTAATCACCTTGCATCTGCAAACATGATGATGAGATATAATGATAGGTTGTGAACCAGGAAGCTTGGAAGCTTATGATGTTTCTTTACATGTTGATATAACACATGCATATGGTCACACGTATAAGGCATAATATATTCCCATGATTGATTATAATTTTATGAATGATAAAGCTTGTGTAATACTTGATAGCATGATCATTCTGTTAATCCATGATGGTTTCAATAATCTCTGCAAATGTGAATACTAACCATGCAGGTATTTCATATGGATTCATAGCCTGGTAAGAGCTATGAGATATATGTGCTTTGACTATCACAATGTGATGATAATCCTTGTAAATAAAGTAACAAGTTGATAGGTCTGAGGACCTGATATGAGGTTGAGTGCCTAGTTGAGGTGTTATCCTCTGATGATGAGATAAGGGATGCGTTTCCAGGATGTTGATGCATGATTGTGATGCCTTGAGAGGCAATGGTTGATATCATGAGGGATTGAGGTCCCAAGATAGTATATTGATGGAAACAGTTATGTAATTCTATAAGGATATGTTTATACATTGTTTTGCCTAAACAATTGTCTTAAAATATACTAATCAATTACAGATGAACATATCATGTAGTTTTCCCTGGCCATAGACCCATTACCGTCAGTAATTGGTGATGGTGAAACAGGTTTATCCTGTGGGATTGCCTGGAGCGTATATTGTTGAATATGCGGGGTTTCCCCTAGCCTAAAATAGGTGGGTTAAGTGCAACTGTGGTTGCAGACTCGGGATGTATGGAGCATGGTGAACAGACCCACGACTTAGGATATGTGATGATGAGCATGATGCGTTCATGGCTCGGATGTATATACTAGCACCTATGATGAGGTTAGCTAGAGATGGGTAGCTTGCAGAGCCAACCTAGAGGCTGAGGTCTATAAGCATAAGACTGCGGTCTTGCTTGATGATTCGTGTACTAACCACGAGAAGGTGAGGTCATGGAGTCCGGATCTCCTTAGACCTTGTATGGCACCGGATTGGGCTTCGCAGCCAATGGTTAGAGTTGAGCAGGGAAGAATCACTTCCTCAGGGCATAATAAAAACTTAATCCAGCCGAAGAAATACATCCTACTTAGAGAGAAACACGGAACATTGATTGAGGCCTTGCTAGCACAGCTGATCTAGTTACACCTTGCAGATATGTGTACGATCCTTATATCTTGTGATAAGTTCTTATAAAGCTTATCTTGTCAATCATGTTCCATAAAGAAATACTTGGTAATATGTCTCCCGAATATCTTGGTAAGCTTGATGGTATTAATAGCTTTGCTCAGTATACTGCTCTTGTTATACGCGTATTCAGTTATTTGTTGTTATCTACTTTATCCTTTGAGGTTTTATAGTTGCGGCAGGGAGTTATGTTTCTCGCTGGGACTGTGTGTCTCACCCTGCTGGTTTACACCCTTTTTAGGTGATCGATCTAGATGTGGTGATGGTCGTGAGGTTGCGGCCGAGCAGCAAGAAGAGCAGTAGAAGGCAAGAGATGGACATGCTGCTGTTTTGGTGGTTTTGTAGTAGAGTCCTAGAGTCATCCCTGTACTCTCGGGCCCTTGGAAGTGTTTTGACAACGTTTCTTGATGTTTAGCTGTTGTAATTTTTGTATACCCTACTACTGGCCGTACGTGGCTGTTCTGTATGTATAAACAGGTGATGAACTAATATGCGCTGTAGCGACAGTGGGTGACTTTAAGTGGTGAACATATCTGATAGGTGATCTTGAATATATCTATATATATATATATATATATATATATATATATATATATATATATATATATATATATATATATATATATATATATATATATATATATATATATATATATATATATATATATATATATATATATGACCTGATCTTCTTCCAGGGCCTGGTTGCAAATGTTCTGTATGTATGCTTTCCGCAATTGGTTTTAATTAACCCGTGTTTTCGGTAATATATGGTTCCATGCATTTTCGCGTGTAATCTTATTGTCTGTGTGATGGCGGGGTGTCACACCCTGGCTTCTTGGTAGACGACCTGTTTGTCTAGCGGATGTGGAGGGACCTGCCTCCCATCATCGCTTCACGTGAACGAGAGCCCAAACAAATGCCCAACCAGTGTGAGCGCTGCCTCCGATCCCCCTGGGCGTCGTTCCTGCTTCGACTGCTTTTGAAGGGGGTAGAAGACAATACCTTCCTCCAAGAACTCCTTAGTTTCCCTCTACTGCACTCCAACTCTCTTCTTTCTCTGTCCCCTACCTTGCACCTGAAATCCAGTGGAAAGGGGCAAGCGGCGATGGGGGTTGGATATCAGTCTCCCTTCACTTACACGACCAAAATAACAAGTCATAACGAAGCTGTGATGTGGTGAGGATCAACAATGGTTGGTGATCGCTTCTCAGCCCACATTCAACGACGTGGGGTACTACATAATGATTTGAGAATAACGAGTCTACTACCATGTTCTCAGCCCACTGTTTACCATTAATGATGTGTGAAGTGATATAGTCGGATGTCCGATTACATCTAAGGCTCACGATGAGATCTCGTGAAGGCTGATCCGTGGCTCATGCCATAGCTACAACCACTTAACCAAACTATGGGTATCACAACTCATGGATGAAAGATAATAGACCTTGATGTACATCAAAAAGCACATGATCACTATAATCATACCTACATAACTCCGTATAGGAGTTAACATCAAAATTTATGGAACTTTAAACATATCTTTTTATCACCCCTGCAACATCTCACCCAATCTTGGTCCCAAGACTAATTTATTTGACCGTTCAATTAAACACTTCAAAAGTCATATACTTAGGGATCTGAATCATGATGTCCACATATATTAACACTCCAAATTTTACCAAAACACGTAAAAACTCTCAAAACAACTCAACATGCATGAATTCTCTTATGTCATTGTACATTTAAGGATTCTAAAAGTCCACTCTGTCACATCCTACACACCTTAAGAGAAATTTCATCCTCGAAATTAAGCCAAAAACCAGTCCATCACTGTTCTTGTTTGCTTGAACAATAGTGATTGTGTGAATGTTTCAACTATATCCACATATCCATGTTGCACCATCTTCACGTGTAACCACATCAATGGTTGCTTTTATTTCACTCCAAGTGACATAAATATTTAGCTTAAATTCTCCTTTTAGTGGCCATTTCCAGCATTGTGCTAGGATAGATATGGATCTTTCATCTTCTTTAGCCTAGCCTTTAGTCAACATCTCATATTCCTTGATAAAGTAGCTCACTTGGTGACTTGTAATATTGATAATCTTCTCAAATATTTGACTATTCCTACATATCCGGATATAGCGACATGCTATTAAAAAAATAGATCTATGGTGATCATTTATATTTCGATTAAACTTAAACCAATCAAAAGCATCATGCCATAGAACAATGTTGGGTTATTATTAGGAATAAGAATATCCAAATAATTCTTTGCATGCTATCCATCTCATAGGGCATGTAGTGTTGTTTCCTCTTCTCTCTCACATCTTATACACATACCAACAACAATTAGGTGTTTGGTTATTATATTGGGATTTGTGAGGATTGCATTGTGATTTACAGTCCACATGGATATTATATCCATTCCTACACCTTGGATCTTTAAATGTTTATCTACTCGCCATCGCACCTGATATCTCTTAATTCTACGAGACATTTGTAGGATAATTCAGTTGTGAAGTCCCCGTTCTAGGTATGCATCCAGAATTTAATGTCCTCCTCATAGTTGAACC
Organism: Alisma plantago-aquatica; assembly: GCA_963693085.1. Classification (NCBI taxonomy): domain Eukaryota; kingdom Viridiplantae; phylum Streptophyta; class Magnoliopsida; order Alismatales; family Alismataceae; genus Alisma; species Alisma plantago-aquatica. The sequence continues at coordinate 1,390,594,967 of OY856410.1, forward strand.
TCAATAATCTCAATTTCAACATGGACTAGATCATCAACTCTGACAACCACTCTACTAAAAGTCTCTATTCAATCACCATCCACATCTAAGACACTATGAACCTATAAGTCCAACACGTCCTGTGGTATAGCCTTGGTGACATAGTTCTTCATTATTTCCCCAATGTCTCCACCACCTATCAGTTCATAAAATGGACTTTCACACTCATGGTGATGAGATAAGAGTTATAATTGATATTATTATTACATTGAAATGTATATCATCCTAGTCTTGAGCAATAGATGCTCTATGTACAATCGAACATATTATATCTCTTCTTTAGCCCTTGACACTGATGTGTGTTTCTATTGACGACATTCTTCAAAGATTTTTTAAGAAGTAGGGCCTTATACATCTCTCATACTTTTCACCACTAACCATCTTCTTATGTTACTAGTGCTTTGTCCCACAACAACAGAGACAACGAGTGAGTTTTATGATTTCTACATCATATGAAACTCATTCTGGTGTCATCAAGTCTGTCGTAGAGGCTTAGTGGAAGGACTAATATTTACATTACTTAGGACAAAATAGCAGTTAAAGTATCCCTAGACATACATACCCTTCCTGAAAGTGAAAACCATATTGATGACCACACATTGATCCATGTAGACACTTACTTGGGCATCCCTTTGATTCAATAAGGGAGAACCCATTATAATTTATAGGTTTGTTAATTTAAATTCTTACATTAAGTAATCAAAATAGATTTTTTGTTGGCACTAGAACATGTGGAATTTGACATTGGTTACCAATGGTCTATAGTGTCAGTTTTCGGCAACAATTACGTGGGTGATGATGCACATAGACGTTTACAACATCAGCTTCCAAGGAAGAGGAAACCAACACAAAAACACTGCAGTGGTTCTTGAAAATGACTTTTAGGATAATAAACACCGAGGAAACACTTGCCTATTATCAAGTTTTTTCTAATTAGATTTTTTTTTAGGAATGTTTTTTTCTAATTAGAAAACTTGTAACATCAGTGACATTTGAAAAATGACAATGTAATAATGTTATGACAATGTTATTGAGACAAAATTGACACAGTGGCAAGATTAAATTTATATTGCCAAAAATTTTTAGCGTCATTGGGTTTGTGAGGAAACTAACATTGAATTATTTTGACATCAATTATGGAACAAAATTGAGGTATTATGATGTCTAATTAGTTAGTTAGTTAGTTTACTATTAAGATTGCTAAGTAATAATCATTTTGTGTTGCAAAACTGACGTAACAATATTGTACATCAAATTTATACTAATAACTGATGTTAAAATTTGTATTTATGAACAGTAGGTTTGCAGACCTATTTCTTGGGTGTTTAACAGGATGCAAAACCTATTGTTCTAATGAATAACATGTACCATCATGTGTTCATCTTAAGAATAAGGTAATTTCAACCTTGCAAAACCTATAATAACAAACACATATATACACATCCACATCCACATACACGTTCATATCCTAATATTTAATTTCCCAATTTCATTCCTATACATATGATTAAAACATACTTCTCTTTGCACATTCATTCACTATTTGTACATATGCATTCCCATTCACATCTTTAATTGTCCCATTGATGTGAAGTAAATTCAACATCACTTTTTTTGGAAATAGTGGATATGTATTGCCAAAAAGATACATATTCTAGCATCTTATCAAGTGTTACTAACAAAGTGAATGCCTGGTCCTCCTGATGCTTGTCTATAGCAGGCACAGTTTATATCACAAAAGCTACAATGTTGGCTATGCCCACTTATGTTATATAGACAACAATCCTTCCTTTGAAGCTCTATGACAGGGTTGATAGTATGATACAGAGATTTATTTTGGGAGGTAACAATAAGATGACCCCCATGTCACTATTTGCATGGAACAAAGTGACCATATCGAAGGCTAACGATGGCCTGGGGCTGAAAATGATGAGGGACTGGAATGAGGCGTTATTACTCAAGAACTCCTGGAATCTTCTGAGCGGTAGGGGGACGTTGCGGTGTGAAGGCCTGAGAAGCAGATTCAATACGTACAATAGAAAGAGACTACTGACAATGTCTAGGATTTCCAAAAATTCCTTCAAAACAAAAGTTACCAAATTCAAGTTCAAAGCGGGAGGAATACCAAAGCGGGAGGAATACCAACTTTTAGAATGATCCCTGGGTATGTCTTGGTATGGCGTTGAAGGATCAAGTATCAAAACCCATCCCACAGGAGCTGTAGGACCTGACAGTGGGAAGCGTTATAGATCTGCAATGTTCGTGGGATGAAAAATTCCTAAGAAATAGGTTGCCGGATTCATTGGTGTGATAGATTGGATTTTTGACTTAATTTCGAGGACACAATTTCTTTTAAGACGTATATGATGTGACATACTGGATTTTTGACTTGATTTCGAGGACAAACTATCTTTTAAGGTATGTAGGATTTGATGGAGTGGAATTTTAAAAATCCTTAAATGTCTTGTGACATAAGTGAAGTCAAGCATGTGAGTTGTTTGAGAGTCTCAAGCATTTTGTCAATGTTTGGATGTCAAATGATATTTGTATCATGATTAAGACCCCTACATTTAATGTCTATTGAGGAATTTAGTTGACAAGTCAAATAGATGAGCTTTGTCAACAAATTTGTGTATAATGTAGCTTGATAGGTAGTAAAGCTATAATTAATATTTGGTGACAATTGGAGGTTCCTAGAGGAAGTTATTTAGGTTTGAAATTTGTGAAATGATGTGTTTTTTTTGGTGAAATATAGACATAAGTTTAATAACTTGAGCCTAAGTTAGGCTGTGTCATGCCCATGTATCCTTGACTGGGTTGCATGGCCAATTTATGGCCTTGGATCTCAAATATGTGGTTGTGGCCTTTAAGAATGAGGTGCCACAGATTGACATAGTGAGGGGGATGTTTCGAGTCCTTACATGAGATCTGACGGTCAATACATCTTCTTCTATCTTGCGGTTAGAAGATGATTGTGGGTGGTGACCATCCACATCATCGACGATGAGATCATGGGGTAAAGCATGATTTGGACCGTGCGGTTGGTTTCATCTGGCCACCAGTGTTTTAATGAGCCTTCATTTGGTGAGTGTAGGCGTAAGAGTAGAGAGAACAAACTCCTCACCTCCTCTTGGTCTCCACCGTAGCTAGCTGGGGATTTCTTGTGGTAGGGAGTGGATCCAGTAGGTAGTATGAGAGAATAGGAAGTAAGGAAAATGAAGAGGAAGGTGCTAGGAGAAGGATTCTAGAGTTTTGGTGGTTCCTATGAAGTTCCCCCATGGTTAACAAGGTCAAGTTGTTCGGAGAAGAAGATGGAATTCAGAGGACAACTAGGTCCCGACCTACACAATCATGATGTACAGGCTGATGAAATCGAGAAGGACAAGGCCTTGTGCTATGGAGACACATCAAGCGAGGGATGAACGGAGGAGAGGGAAGAGGTTGAACCCAGATGTAGTGCTTGCGAACGAAAGCAATGTTGGAAGGAGGCCTTGTGCCCCTTTACCTCCACCGCAACATCCCAGTCAACACTGATGTGGCCTGGCCATCATGGCCTTATCTGGAGCTTTCCATCCATGTTGTGTACGTGATGCAGAGTCGGAAACTCTTATTCTGCGAGGCAAAGATCTCAGGTTCACCATGGAAACCTCATCTGCGGCGGCTTGGAGGTAGTCCTGTATTACACAGAGGAAACAGAGGCACCGCGACGGCGCAACTTGGGAAAGGGGGAAGAAGGCAGACTGATCCCAGAACCAGCTGACCCAATACAGCAAAACTAGGAGAACCAACCAAACTGGCCAGCCCAAGCGAGAAGTAGCGCAGCCCTAATGTTCCACGTGGCACATCTTGGTTGGACAAAAAAGGTAAAATCCCCATAAATGACCAGACTTTCAATAATTCGTAGAAATTAGCATGTTGATTAGAAAAATGCAAATAAGGTACCAAAATGTTCACCAAAATGAGTAGAACAACATGGAACCATAATACTAGCCTTTTTATTCTTAGAACACAATGATATCATGTAAGATTTTCTACAAATATATAATGTGTGATAAATATCAAATAGTGACATAAAATTATGAGAATGCATCAGTAACTCTAAAATGTGATATATAATCTATATGGTGTCAAATATGGTGATGTTTTAATATGAAATCATGTAATTTGTATAATATGGTCAATCAGGGCTAATAAACCTAAATTGTGTTTACATATATGTTCAAGAAATACTAGAAATTATAGAGTAAGCTTATATCATTACCTGAAACCCATAGTAAAATTATGAGATCATATTTATGCATATAAATCATGTTACATGTTAAATGATCCTAAAATGAGGAGAAAATGCTAACTGGATTAATGAATATAACATAGGGTTAATATGTGCAAAATATGCTATGCAAGCTAATGTTCATATGATGAACCGTAATCTGGAAATGACATCAGTAAGATAATTCTAAGACAAGAATGCAAGTAATTATGTACATATCCTAATGAACTAAGCTAAACCCTAATGAACACGATTAAGGTTAAGATGATATGTAAGATGATGAGAACCTAATGATAGTATGTGATCTTATCTTTATCAGGGTTTGACTTGGGATATAGTTGATATCAGGGATATGTGTTGATTAGGTTTGTCTTTTTTGATCAAGGTACGTCATTACCTCTTTCTTGGCTAATTATATAATATGCTTTCATTATATGTGTAGTAAAATACTTGCATATGATATTGGACGAAATGGTTGTTCTTGTATAATATGTTGTTTGATTTTCTATATTTACTGTTATGAACACATGAAACATAATATATATGTTTCATTATATGAAAGGACTATATCTCTTTGGTAAGCATAGTGCTAGTGAGTGATCTATCTCTTTGGTAATAAGATCACATGTACAATGATCTATCTCTTTGGTAAGCAGTTCATAAGGCCTGAATGCATCTATCCCATTGGTAGGCAAATGCACAAGCATATAATGGAAAATGAGCTTAAAACATGTGTTCACTTTTCTTAATGAAAATATCTTTATGCAAGCATATGTTTTCCTTATATTTGTTTATTACTGCCAAGTTTTAGTTTTATCTTATTTCCAAGCTTAGTACGAGAGGCATACAAAAAGACATGTAGCCACACTCAATACAATATTCTTGAATATTGTGCTGACGTGTACCACATGTAATCTTTTGTTTAGGTTTATGGACATATGATCTTGAAGATCCAGATAGTTGAGAGTTGTATGGCGAGCTGATGTATAGCTAGACCTGTTGTCTTAAGATCATGTAGTTTAGTGGTAGTACATGTATATGCGTAAGTTTGTTGTTCAATATGTAATATCAAAAGTTGTAAAAATTCATGTTTTAATTATATGTTGAATGGTGAACATGTTTTGTATGGTTTTATTATCGTTGTGCATGTGTTACTGATTATTTCCTTCTGACTTCTTCTGGTTTTATTCTTCTTAGCCTAGTGTGTGGGGTTTAAATTAGGATTCTCACTGAGGTGAGGGTTTCAATTTGGACGCCACACATTGGATTTAGTTTTAGAAAATCCGGGGACATCACAATTGGTAAAGAAGATAACTCATCAAAACACACCTATGGACCTAAACATGAAGATATATGGATGTGGTGTCCATCCATGGATGGGAGGTTTACTACCAGGTCAGCATACAAAATCATAAGGAAACCTAAGGACGTCTTGATACAAGGTGATAGGAATTATATTTGGGAGGCAAGGACAATGAGTAGACTCCAATTATTTGCATCTTGTTGAGCACGGGGCTTTGATGACCAATGCCAGACTGAAAGCTCGTCTCCTGATGGAGGATAACAAATGTGGTTGGTGCCTATGAGAGGAGGAAACATTGCTTCATGCCTTGAAAGATTGTACATGGGAGAAACCAGTATGGATGAACGTTCTTCATGGTAAAGGCCTTAATTATTTTTGGGGATTTACTAAGACAAATACGTGGTAAAAATAGTGTATGGCACAGTCATAGGAGATCTTGCAGACCTTCTTAATCACTTGCAACTACATTTGGAAATGTCATAATCTTCATATCTTTGAGAAATCGAGCAGACCCATAGAGCATCAGATGATCTTCATAATCAACAACATTCAAATACATGATCAAGAGAGCAATGCTGTTGTTCGAGGTGAGAAGCAGGTTAGAATAGACAAATGATCAAAACTGATAGAAGGAAGTTTAAAATTTAACATATATGCATCTAATTGCAAAAGAGAAGCAACCTCAACTATTGTGGTATGGAACTCGAACGAAGACTGGAATTATGGGTTGGCTTGTAAACATCCTTTCTCATCTGTAATAGTTGCAGAGCTATCAGGAATATTACAAGGCCCTTCAGTGTGTACAAGAGAAGCAGGTGTAAGAGATGACAGTGGAGACCGATTGCATGGAAGTTGTTTGTGTTGTCTGTGAAGGCCCTACGATAAACCCGAGATATGGTTAGTGGATGGTGAATATTTAGAAGATTATAAAGAATGAGTGGAGAGTTGAATACATCTACAAAGAGAAAAATAAAATGGTTGGCAGTCTAGCTAAGTTCCATTTAAAATCTCATCATAGGGTGTTTCACTATGTAAGTTCACCTCCTGAGCTAGAGGACGTAATAGATTTAGATAAATGTAATGGTATTAGTACTACCATGTTTAATTCTAATGACATTAGTGATTGTATTAATTTATTAGAATCACTTGCAAGAGGAAGGCAAGATGAATAAAGGAGCTTCCTAACATTACCCAAAAAAAAGTATAGCAAGGCCATACTATACAAGCCAAGGTATCCAAATCGAGGCCAAAAGATTATACATTGAGTAATCTACAAAACCCTAGTAAGTTCTAATGTTATCATTAAGATTGTTAGCAATCTTATCCTTGATCTTTACTTATCATATCATGTATGTAGTGATGAGATTGATAATTTTAGTCTCATGATTAGAAATATGGTCATGTTTCCTCCTATTGCACTCCATTCACAAAAACAAGCAAGTGTTGCAAGGCATAGACTAACAAACTCTAGGGCATGCTTGTTCCCTAAATGTTGAATCAGTCTGTTGGTGATGTCCCCAAGGGCAAAAGGACTGGTTCCACGCCATCCATTTTTGAGGTAGACAATGCTCCATTCATGCTTGGGAAACCTACAAATCACGAACTTATGATTTTTTGTCTCTTCACGAACTTATGATTTTCTATCACTTTAATTCATTACTATTTCAATGCAAATAAAAAAATTTAGAAACTTATGATGATATGATCCATATCACAATATTATACAAACAATAAATTTTAAAGATTCATACATAATCCAAAATCTTAATTGGAGCATTTTGTCCACTTTTCTTATAATTCATCTACAGTGCTTCGTGCATAAGCTAGTAGTGAGATTAATACCTACAAAAAGATTGATATAATGATATGAGAATATTATATAATGTATGGTAATAGTTCAAATTAGATTACACACTTCTGATCAAAGTCTATATCACATGTTGTGTATTCTAATGTCCTATGACACTCTTATGAAATGATATCCATATACTTCATCACATAGTATCCACATTTCCAATCATATATATGTGTAGGGCACTAAAAATTCACCGCTATGCAAGATGTTAATAAATAACAAAGTTAGAATTATATTTTGACTCATAAAACTACTATAACACTCCTACAGGATAATGTTTTCTTTTGTGTATCTACAACCCCTATGCCCTCTTGGAATGCTTCTATACCCCTATAATTTAAAGTAATAAATTTACTTGCATGATTAAGTAGTAATATAATGACGCAGACATTAATAAATACATTGTTGGATAAAAAAATGATAGTTATCCTACAACAAAAAAATTTTCGTTGGTGTACCCAACATGACAATTTTGTACCAAATGGATCAAAATAATACACAGTGACTATGCTTGGGACACTAGACAAAATTTACCAATGCCTATTTCTAAATAAAGAACAAGGCAAACAAAAAAAATCAAATCCTACGATAAACCTAATTCATAAGTTAAAATTACAAGCAAAAATAGATAAGGTAACCCAACATTGAAAGGATACAAATGATATCTTTTCCCGCACTAGAAAAACACTTCAATGAAGTAGAAAAAAAATCACATCTACCATTTTGTTCTCATTCTAAATTACTATTATGTGATGGAACTAGGAATACCACATCAAAAATTTGAAATGAAGTAACCTCAAAATATAGGTAGTTGTCAGAACATATGTAATTGTTAAATATTTGGAAAAGAATTCAATATTTATATTCACATAGAATGAGGTAATTAGCAGAAGATCTCACCATTTCCAAAGTTCCATTAGACAGATATTTAACTATCAATAATGAAATATCTTTGAAATATCTTGAACAAATATACTAGGCTCATTGGATTATCCTATGACATATAAATCATCATATTCAACCCTTTTCAATCATTCTCTAACCATCAACATAAGAATTGACATTGAGGACCTAGCAAGTCAAATAGTTCCTACAAAATCAGAGTATGTGCAAGTAGCTTTGCAGGAGGAAGTGTAGGGGTTTCTAAGGTATTGGGGTCTTCTTATATTATAAAATTAATTGTAAACATATATAGACAAATAAATGTGACACACAAACACAAGAAATATACATTCCTCATACCTTCCCAGAGAGAATATAATTCTGAGCCACACAATGCTGCCTCCTTATGTATTTCCTATTTTGTTGTATTTAGAATGTGGTATTAAAAGTAATGTGTCTTTCATTGGTGGATAGACAAGATGGGGAGATAAACACACTATATCATCTTCCATTGTTGTACAATTGCGGTGCCCATCATAATATGGCAAAACCACACCCTCAACCATGATATTCAATACATGATCATGAACTGATGACATTTTCTAGCCACCTAAAAATTTGTATAATATTATACATACAAATAACCCAACATATATATTAAATCGACAATCTATTATATCACAAAGAAACTTACATCATACGTCAGATTTGGCAGGTCTATGGGAGTACTTCCAATACCCTTGTGGTACCTCTTCAGAAGAGCATCATAAGACAATCTATGTAGGTGGAGATGAGATGGTTGAAAGCCCATCATGGCTTCTTGTGTTCTTTATTGTTTTAGGTCATCTACTCCTCCAGTGACATACATCCACTCTTGCTAGATATTTGTGGTCGTTCTGATGAACTAAAATATGTTTTTATCCCAACACCAAATCCTACACCCCTAACATGTCAAGGTTTCTCTTGAGTGCCAAGAGAAACTATCATTTGATCCATTCTACTCTTAGGTGTGAACTTCCCTTCTTTTTTATTCCTCATGGAGCTCTTCCTAATCATCATCCATGGAACTAATAAGTAAAACCTAACTATTAGAATGAATATAAGCATTCATTGAGAGAGTTGAACTTGACCAATTTTTGATCAACCTCAACAATTGTTGGTTGGGATTACTTTTGAATAATTTGTTGTAACATTAATTCACTCAATCATGCCAGACTAGTGGACACATACTTGGATATATAATTGATTCATTCCCAAATGGTTTCACATTATCCATGTCTTAGTGGCAAAATGTGCAATCACTTGGACGCAATCGATGGCCATTTTCTATACACTCTCAGTTTGATCCTCATGTGTAGACTGGTTACTACAAAAGATAAGTTAATGAAAAAATACCTTGAACTTATTTGATTAATTATAAGTGCAGTACAAATTACTTAAAACCTTGAAATCATCAGATTTCCTCAAAGCAAAAAACTAATACAACATAGACGCATCAAGATACCCATATTTCTCAATGGTAGGATTCTTCCACTTGTTCCTATTTATGTATTCTCTTGCCAGATTAATATAAATAGTCATCCACATATTCCCACAACATTACATAAAATTTTTATGATTAGATTTTTTTTCAAGGTCAAAATTTCCCTACAAAAGGAGTTATATTATTTTTAGGAACATGAAATGAAAGAATTAGTAGAAATTAGGAAACTTAGTATAAATTTATAAAACTCACAACTATGTCCTTCTAGATTAGTTCTTTCATGGTAGGATCATCATTATCCAATAATATGTTACTATTGAACCATTTTTGTGATCAATAACACTGCAACAATGCTTAAAAGATCTATGATTCTCCCCTAATAGATATCCTTAATCATCAAAATCGATGATAAACTTCTCACCTTTACCTAGGTGTTGTAAACTAGCATGAGCATGACTCCTTTACTGCGTGAAGTAGCACATCCAGGTTTAGAATCGACATCCTCCTCCTCAACTGCCTCCAACTCAGTGTCCTCACAGTGCTCAACACCATCACCATGCTCAACTCTTACAATTCTCAACATCCTCATGGACAGAAGCCATGTTATAACAGCCTAGAAAATAACATATAAATAATAAGGGTTGGAAAAATGCACATAGAGGACATAAAACATATATAAATAATATATGAGATTGAAAAGCATTAAGAATCTAATAATATGTATTGTTTTCATTAAAGACATACCTCTATTTTGGATTTCTCATCAATTAACACTCCTTTTGTGATCTTGATGCATATAGTACTAATCAATGTTAGCATCAAAATTTACACATGGAAAGCTAATGGAGAATGGATTGGAGTTATCATACTTGACATTGTACTTTTCTTGATCTATAGAATATGTATTTAACTGCCTTTTCCCATGAAGAATGACAAACCATTTTCGAATTGCAGGTTCATCAATATAGAATACTTGCTTTGCATGTGATGCCATGATGAATAGCTCATGTTTCTCTTCAATATTTTTTTAAATCCACTACTATGAAACCCAACGAATGCGTTGTGCTTGCACAAAGAAATTCACTAAGGAAGAAAATGCATATATTTTAACATTAATAACAATAATCAACTCACTCATATGAGAATGAGTCAAGTTTACTATATGAAAGGATAGAACCCATGAGACAACTTGATTAAGAGTTGCTTCAAACCTTTTTCTAAGAATAATTTTTAAATCTCTTTGTTTGACAATGCTTATAACAATGTTTGGGCATAAAGAATGTATAAGAAAAATTTATTAGATAGATGATATAATTGAAAAAATAAAGAATTGGGAGTGGCGTTCACCACCATAGCCTACGTAATTAGCTCTTTGATTCATATCCTTGAATTAAGTATGCCAAATCAGAACCACACGGATTTGTGTCCTTATGGAACATAAATTTAACAATGATCACACTCCTCATAAACCTGCGATCTCAGTTTTTATGGTTCATTATCTAGTCATCCAGTAGAACTACATCTGGGGTCTCTTCTAAAGGTTTATGTTTTCATTCTGTGTTCTAATCATAGGGTATCTTGTCTCTTCATGAAAGATTATAACCAACATGAAATATTATTATAAAGTCATAGATCAAGTGTAGAGATCAAAATAAACACATCTAACAAACAACATTCTTTGTGTCACTATCAGTTAAAGCAAGATTCGGGTTGTTGGGCTACAACCCATGCCCCCGTAAAAAGATCTACTAATTCATGATAAGAAAAGAAAGGTATAGAGAGGAAGAGAAGGAATCATATTTCAAGATGCATAAAGGAATAATCTAATGATATCCAACTCTATTCTACAATTTAGCAGCAATATGGTAGTCTCTGGAGGAAGATGACGACTTCTCTCCTTTTTTTATCTGTGCATGCAAAGGGGGCTCTTAGATAATAGGGTATGGTCCTCTTTATGTTTGGCATGTCCCCTCCTTTTATAGAGAAGTGTCATGACCGTAAAACCCTAAATCTGCATCTTGGTGGAAGCTAAAAAGATTGGGTCAACCTTAGTAATGGATCGATTGGAAGTCCAATCGGTTGACTTGGATAAGTGGATGCTCGAGATCATATGTAGGAAAATTAACCGTTTAGGTGTCTAGTCAGTCAGCTGGGGAAGTAGATGCTCGGTCTCATACATAGATCATTTGATCAATTTGAGCTAGATGACTGATTCACTACAATAAAAGTCCCATCTTTTTCATTTTGAGTCAGTTGCTTGGGTGGCCTATCGCCCGATTGGTGGATCTATCCAATTTCTGATTGTTTGTCATCCGTTTAGAGATATTAGTCAATGGGTTGGAAATTCTTGGAGGCTAAAATATGCACTTGAAGCCTCCTTGATCTTCTAATTCTTAGAGATATTTTGGGTTCTCAATCTTTGGAGTTGATGAGTACAATTGACTTGTTTTCCTGCAATAAATTATAATTTATAATAAAATGTCTAATTTGGGAGATGAAAGAAAAACTAAATCAGGAGACTTGGTGGTGGAATGATGAAGTACAAAAGGCTATTAAACTGAAAAGGGAGATCTATAGGAGCTAAAAAGGTGGTTGGGGAGGCAAGGTCTAGATACTTTGATGATATGTATAAGAAGCTGGACACTAGAGAAGGGGAAAAAGATATATATAAAATGGCTCGTATAAGAGAAAGGAAAGGAAGAGACTTGAGTCAAGTAAAATGCATAAAGAATGAAGATGGTAGAGTATTGGTGAAGGACGATGATATCAAAAACCAGTGGAGAAATTACTTCCATAAGCTTTTCAATGGAGATACTGCATATAATGTTAGCGACTCGTGTGACATGAATACGAGAGATATCATTTACACACGACGAGTTTCACCATTTGAGGTCAAGAATGCTTTGAAAAAGATGAAAATGAGAAAGGCATGCGGACCAGACAATATTCCCATTGATGTATTGAAGAGTATGGGGGATGAGGGAGTTACATGGTTAACAAATTTCTTTAACAAGATTATGAAGACCAAGAAGATGCCGGATGAGTGGAGAAATAGTATTATAGTCCCAATCTACAAGAACAAAGGTGACGTTCAGAGTTGTACAAACTATAGAGGTATCAAGCTGATGAGTCACACGATGAAGCTTTGGGAGAGGATTATTGAGCAGAGGTTAAGATCTATAACACAGGTATCAAACAACCAATTTGGTTTCATGATTGGAAGATCAACAACAGAGGCTATTTTTCTGATAAGAAGGCTTATGGAGAAGTATAGACAAAGCAAAAGAGATCTTCATATGGTGTTTATCGATCTAGAGAAGGCTTATGATCGAGTACCCAGAGAAGTGTTATGGATGGTTTTGAAGAAAAAGGGTGTGCCTATCCAATACATTGACTTGATCAAAGACATGTATGATAGCTCTACTGCAAGTGTCAAGACTCCTGGAGGAGAGACACCAACTTTTCCTATTATAGTTGGGGTACACCAAGGATCCACACTCAGCCCATATCTATTCGTTTTGGTTATGGATGAGTTAACAAAGAATGTTCAGGATGATATTCCTTGGTGTATGTTATTTGCTGATGATATTGTTTTGATTGACGAAACAAAAGATGGATTGAATGATAAAGTTGAATGTTGGAGAAAGACATTGGAATCAAATGGATTGATGATTAGCAGGAGCAAAACTGAGTATATGCATTGCAATTTCAGCCAATCTCGCAGTGTGAATGATGGAGCCAAGTTGGACGGAGTAGATATACCAAAATGTGACAAATTTCGTTACTTAGGTTCTATTATTCAAATAGACGGGGATGTCCAAAATGATGTTTGTCATCGGATTACTGCAGGATGGTTGAAATGGAGGAGTGCAAATGGAGTTTTATGCGATCAGAAGATCCCTCTCAGGTTAAAAAGTAAGTTTTATAGAACAACTATACGACCAGCCATGCTCTATGGGAGTGAATGTTGGGCGGTGAAGAAACAAGGTCTCAACAAGATGAACGTGGCTGAAATGCGTATGCTGAGATGGATGTGTGGGAAGACAAGAAAAGATCGTTTGAGAAATGACTATATAAGGAATAAAGTGGGGGTGGCGAGCATTGAGGACAAGTTGCGTGAGGGCCGACTCAGATGGTACGGACATGTGCAACGCAGACCTACTAGTGCGCCTATACGAAGCAATGCTATTGAGCCAAACACTATAAATAGAAGAAGAGGAAGGCCTAAATTAACATGGGATGAGCTTATAAAGAGAGATTTTGAATCTCTACATCTCAATCAGAATATGACCCATGATAGAGCTGAATGGAAACGAAGGATCCATGTAGCCGACCCCAACATAGTTGGGATTGAGGCTTAGATGATGATGATGAAAGAAAAACTAAATCAACTAAATTCTAAAACTTGGAAATAATAACATAATGATCCTAAGAAACGACCTAAAAGGTGGATTAACAGATGAACATGTATTCATCCAGTCACCCTGAAGATGAACGTGGCTCATCCAGGAGTAACATATAATCATAAACAATCACCAATCAGAAATAGTGATATGTTTTCCTCTCTTTCATAGAACCACTTGCATCCTTACCAACTTTCATGGCCAAGTGACCCTGATTTCTTGATATGATAAATCCGCAATTTTGCATAATCTCTGCTTCAAATAGTTTTATAACTTGTTTACATCTCAAGACCTTCCAAGAAACATATGCCATATCACTTGTGCTTTTGATACTCCAACATAATTTTATGAGTTTTGTACAAGAACAAGGTTCATGGATTGAGTGGACTGGTGTATGTAGATTCCCCTAGGTAGAAAATTGGAGTGAATGGCTACATGGAAGAAGGTGATCTCTCCTATATAACTCAAGATCTTTTTATTTCTACTATAATTACATTTATTGCATTTTTTGTGTTCACATTGCCATCTTTTATATATTGGTACGCCCCTATTACATGGGAAGGGTATCTAAGAAGTAGTAGATGGGGAAAGGTTGTTCCATCCTAAACTTGGAGTTTGCACCATTTTTGGATTTGTTTTGTTTTTTGTGAATGGAGGGGAAAGAAGATGATGGAATACATGTAAAATAGATGGACTTGTACATATCTTATTTTGAATTAAGTGCATTGGAAGTATCATAACATGTGTTTCATTCTTTCAGTAACATACAACAATTAACAAATTTCACATGCTATTAGACTTCAAGTGAAGACACATAGAATTTGATTCCTATCAATTTCGTATGTCTTGTCATTTTTTCCATGTAGTAGTGCTACTTACGGTCCTAGGTGATAGGGTGAGTTCTAGAAATAGTAATTAATGAGTTTGTTAAAAGAAAATTTAATTCATTCAAGGGATTCATTGATAAAACATACATATAAGAACAACTAGGAAACTAGATAATGGCCATGACACATGCAAGAAAAATGAATGAAATGAAATGTTAAAACTACACTCCATACAAGATGAAATAACATGATAGGAATGCTAAAATAAGAGAAGATAGAGTGGGTGGAATAGGTACATATCAGCTACCTCCAGCCATAACTTGAAATTTTTCTCATCTCATGTAGAACCTAAACTCAAAATGGAGGGAAGAAAAACATTGGTTTACCTCCTAACATAGATTGAAAGCTCAATGCACGCGTTTTCTACCATGGAAGAGTGCCAATTGGAGCTTGAGCAGGACTACTATATTGTCTTTGTTGCTTTTTGCTCAACCACTCCTTTATCTTTGTTTGGATTCTTGCTTATTGTAACCTGCCAAAAATGGTGAGAAAATATGTTTGAATACCAAGGGAAGAAGTTCGAGTTGAATGGGTTGGTTCCCTCTATTTAATATATGATGTTGAATATTCATAAGGGTTTTAAGATATATATTCAATGGGACAATACTGAGGAAGCATAGGAGTGAGGTTAATGTGTGGATATATGATCATCCCATAATATTAGTCACAAGCACCTATGGGGATTAGATTGTAGGTTTATATTTGGAGAATCCACAAGTTATGTTCCCAATTGATTCTTCATGATTGACATATGGGACATGAGGTACATGGTAGTCATCATAGACTAGAACCTTGTGAGGAGTTCGATGGAAGTGCATGGTAATTATCTAGTGTGCTGCTAAAGCATGTTGGTAAGCCTGTGTTTACAAATAAGATGGCTCTTGAGTACATGGGATATGCATTATAGGATTAATGATTGGAGGAAGGGGTGTCTCTATTATGGTCGGTCATATTTTCTTTGGCATGGAGTCGACTGTTGAACTCTCAATCTTCCTTTCAATGTGATCATCCTCTAAGGATACCCTAGATGCATTCATTGGTAGGGGTTCTGAGGGGAAAAGTTGTTGTTGTATCTGACCAAATTGATTATTGTAGTACAAGAAGTATACTTCTTCTTCTTGGGTGTATATTGTTGAGCCACCAAGTGTTTTAAAATCAAGAAAATAGATTACCACTTGTAGGGTTAGAAGTCCATCTTTGACATCAATTAACATTTTGGTGATAATCCTCCTTCATGTCCAATACTACAAAATCACAAGAAACGTAAGAACTCCCCAACTTTTAGCCCTATATCTTCATTGATATTGAATGGCTTATTCGTGAAGGAATCAACAAGTTGGATAATCATCTTAGCGGGTGGTGCATCAGTTAGGCTAAGTGTTCTGTGTAGGCTAAGTGGTATGATAGAGATGCTAGCTCTAGAATCAGTTGGACCTATTTGCATTTAAAGTCTCTAATAGAGCATGAAACCCAAAGAACTCTGGGTACTTGCATTTGCAAGGCATCTTATTCTGAATGATATATGATGATGTTCTTACCAATTTTACCATTTCAAATTCTTAGCATATTTATTTGGGATTAATAAGGAGCTTAAAGAGTTTATTCCAATGAGACATTTCAGCCATGGCATCAAGTAATGGGATATTGACATACAATTTTTTCATGATTTATCTAAGTTTGTTGAACCTAGGATCCAATCAGGTTAGATTTCAACCGACCTTGATATGCCACATGCGAATTATATACAAAAACATATAAGGAATGAGTGAATTTTTTTGGCCGATTTGTTGTCTTGCTCTGGGTGATAATTGTATCATCTTAATCATCCTAGCTCTCCATCCTAGTGGAAGGTCTTACATTCTGGAAGGGTAACGACAAAGAAAGCTTCCACAATTTTAATTTGTTTCATGTGGTTTCAAATTGGGTTCTGGTTTTCTAGCAAAAGAACCGACAAGAGAAGGGTGGGTTGCCATGAGCTCAATAATTGAGAGTTTACTGACACTTGGTGAGCTTGCTGAGATATAATTATCTATTCTAGAGCATCAATTATTTAATATGTATAAGGAGGGGAGGTTTGCTGCATCTGTGGCACTTGATTAAGATTTTGGAATTGTTTCCCTTGGTGGTTACAACAATTTTGGAAATTACCCCAGTAGTTACCTTGATTACTAACTCTTTGTTGGTTATTTTATTGGAACCCTAGGGGAACGGCTTTGGTTGTTAACTTGAGAAGGCCACTATTGTGATGCATTCTATTAACTAGCTAGATTTGCATACTGGAAACCAGGATGGATTCTAGACTGATTCTCATTGTAATAGCCTTGGCTGTGTATGTTGTGGATGGAGTTGAGATCCTCCATCTTCTTCTTGCATAAGACTATTATTCACCATGATGATGCAAAGGATTTGGAATTGTAGAGTAGAATGTTCATGGTCATGGCAGAGCTCTTAAAAGAAATCTAAAGATTTTACGTGATGTTGCAGATGTTGTGGTCTTACGAACATCCACTTCTTTTGAGGCATTGAAAGAGCACATCAGACTGTCTTGCTTCAAGGAGAGCATCTTGAGGGATTCAGCAATGGATCTAAGATCAGAATTGTGTTCAGCCTTGGTTACCTTCAAGACTTCACTTTGTCATTTATTTGACCGGGTTTGTGTTTGAGAATTTCTTCTAATGACTTCCTAAGCACTATCAAAATTTTAGATCATGAAGTTACCTCTAAGTGAGGTGTCAATGAATGTTTTGGTGTTCTCATCAACACCCTAGTAGAAATTCTTGATGAAAAAAACTTGATAAATGATGTGATGCAGACATCTATGGAAAATCTCTTCAAATTGCTCCCAAGCTTTAGCTAAGGTTTCACCTGGAAGCATGATGAACAATGTAATTTGTAAATATTTGATACATGAGGTATTATGAATATCACTTCTCAAGAACCATAAAATAGAGACATTCGCACATGTAGAAATGGTATTCTTTCATAATATTGTACTAACTATCGACTTGACCCGTCAACAAATATTTAAATATCCACAATTTGATGGCATTTGCAAAAAGATCTAGTATCATGTGAAGGGCACATAAGTCAAAGAAGCATAGGAGATGATCCTAGCAAGTATTGCCTATTCTGTCAATGAAAGCACTACTTTGGACCTTGGTGGTCCACTGTGTGTGGGTCTCAAATATTGGGGTTGACACCCCTAATGTTGTATGTTGGGGAACTTAGGGACAAAAAAAATCCTTAAGTTGCTTCTGCCACTCTTCTTCTTGCATAGTGACATTTTGGGATTCTTGTTTACTGTAATGGCTGCCTTTTTCTCTTATACAAGGATTCTTTTTTGAGTGGTGAAGGAAACATCCACTCGACCGTTGATTTCTTCCTCGTACATTCTACTCCAACAGATCTAGCTCAGGTGATCGAAAGTTATATATGTTAGAACTCGTTACGCTAAACGAGATTACTCAAAACATAATGCACAATCAATCACTAATTACTCACATACCCAAAAATATGGGTAAATTAAAACTGATTTCAACGTCAGCACCCACTCAGAAACATTTGCATAAGAGCCCAACATCTTTCTTATATCCATACTATGCCAAGAATTTGATACAAATTGTTCTATCACCTTAGCCACAACATATATACATAGGCAAACAATATTTGTATATGCCACACAACAAACATTAACATGCTAAAAAAATTTTAGATCATTTGAAACACCATATACAAACTTTTCCTAACCGGACCTGAGAGTAAAAGGAAGACTCTAGGACACACTAGACATTTAATCAACTTTCTAAAAGATTCCTTTCTATAGCTCCTCGTTGTTGCCACATGTTTGTTTTTGTCACTTCTGATTACCTAAAAAAATATGTGGCGAACCACAAGGGTGAGACCCATGTCCCAGTAAGAGATATAACCTCCAACAATGTTTTGTTGATTACAAAATTTTTAAGTAATTAAACAATTAAGTAGTTTAATCAGATATAACAAATAAACTCAGCAGTACTGATGATTAACAAAATACATAAATGAGTAGATAATAACTATCATAATTAGCCAGACTATCATCCTTTATCTTGTTGATAATATAAACAATTCAGTAGAATATGCATATCTAGCATCATGAGCAAGTCTATTAACATAACATAGCTAACAACAAGAGCATATCTAATTGGTTGAACATATCAACATCATAAGAAGAGATAAAAACATAAGAACAACTATCTGGATAAGCATTATTAGTAGTATATGCATCTCTTGTTACAAAGGCATGGCTAGCATGCTAAACATAACTAACAACATGAGATAGCTAACATCATGATTATAAGAAGCAGTAGCAGTATAGTTATCAACATAATCATGGCTACTGTATGTACGCATCTACAATCTTAAGCATATCCACAACATAAGTATATCTACTATCTCTTAATTTCACTAAGAATCTTCTTTTTGTAAAGATAACAAACAAGGGTTATCATCCAATGTGAAATGTTGTGTATAACCCTAAACAAATATGCTACACGGCTGTATTACATCTTTTATTACGCCCTGGGGAATTTGAATTGTACCATTCAAAGTCCAACCAACAATTGTGAAGGGATATTCAGTTCCTTTCAAGATCTAGGAGTGCCGGTATCCTAGGATCTCTTCCCCTTAGTCAGTACGAGTAAAAAGGCAGTAAATATCAGTCAAAGATGCCACCACAACGACATATAGTCAAGTTGCTAACCACTAGTCTGCCCTTGGTACAAGTCACGCCACTAGAAACTAGGGTATTCAAACCCAATCACTGAGGTAAAACCGCAGTTGACATCTAATCACATCATGTTATAATCTTTGAGACACGACCGCAGCCATTATGAATCACATCAGATGTATGAGGCATGACCATAGCCAACCTCCACAATATGTATTGTGGATGACAAGGATATATCCTCAACATGCCACCCCCACATACTCAACAATATGCCCTATGAATTTCCCTTAGGAATACTCATTTCACCATCTCTTTTCTTGAATTTCCAAGCAGAACAAATAATTCATTAGTTGATAGCTACTAAAGGTAGCTCATCCATGAAGGGGTAAACCCTAAAATACCCTTGGAGAAAACACATTCAAAACAAGGATTAAATAGGTGCCCCATGTATCAACAAGCTCAAGAATGATGATATAGTATCCAAGGAACATAATTGAAGTGATAAATTGCAAAGAAAACCTATCAATTTGGTAAATTACAGAAAAGTCCAAAATGTGCATAAAATTGCATAACTTGCTCAAACAGTGTCCAAATTGGACCAAATTTGAAACGTAAGCTTTTCTTATGAGTTTAAAGAATATAATAAGGTTATATTAGGGTTATAAGCTTTCAATTATGGTAATTAAGCTTCTTAAACTCATTAAGCAAGTTTAGGGGCCTTACAACTATAAACCCCTAACATGGATTTCACCCCTGAAATCGAAGGTTAATAAAGATGGGTATTTTCTTTGCACCTCATCCTATTACCTTCATATGGTTACTTGCATATCATGGTGATGCCACATCATTCATACATATCTCATCTTGGGTCAGCACAAAAACCCCCATCTAAGAAGGCATTATGAATATGGAATGTAGAAACTTGTTGTGTATTTCTGTACAACTCTAGTAGTAATGTTTAACTTTATATTATAGCTATCATCCTGAAATTATATCTATTGTATCAACATATTACTCAAAATTCATACTCGCTGGCTCTAATCAAACATAGAACATTATGCATCTCTTATCATATGTAACTTTACAAGGTTTCATCTCTATGCTCCTTTAATGGTTGTTGTAATTAACAACTCAATCAACCATGTAGGCATCCCATAATTTTAAGAACTATGAGGAATATGTTTTTAGAGGATTCTCCAATGATGGACTGACCATCTGTTTGGTTGAAGAATCATATACGTGTATTTAACTATTAACAAATATAACTTCCTGATTGACCTTGTTAGGGGTGGAGCAACGACATTGTCTTCATCTTATCAAGATTCACATAACATACTTAACAGAGGTATCATAAATCCAAGAGGTTACTCTAGTCAACCCCCAAGTCACTCTTGCTAGAATTGTCATACATAATTACAGTTGCTTCAACATTCTTAAGGTTTAGCTAAGATGTTAACCATGCTATTAACTATCTCTAAAATACTTTTCGATGTCATAATTCCAGGCTTGTCACAACTTATGAGATATAACCTGAACACTCTGTTCTTCCTATTCATAAATTCTATTAGTACATTGGTTAGTCTACAAGACATATCCCTAAACTCATCACGGTCATGTAACTTATGTCATCCCCTCTAACTCTTATGCATTAATATTTGATCATAGGTTTATCTTAAAGGAACACGGTAACACATGTCTACTGATCAACAAACCATCTATCATTGATAGTGGTCTTGTCCAGCTATCACTGAACCATATACAACATTATAGAATTACTTTTGTTTCTTTTTTTTTTCTTCTTCCAAACAACATTTAGAGGGTCATCATCAACTCTCTCTCTTCTCTCTTTAAGGGGGAGGAATACATGATATGTTCATTTAGTAAACATATCCAACCTTCACATACTTCCCATATTGTTGATACATCTTGGATACTAGGATTCATTACCTTGGTATCCACCTCATGTTCTATAAGGAACTCACATCCTTATCTCATCTACTTTTACCAACACAATAAATTTCAAAACATATAAGAGGAGTCTCCCAAATTATTGGAAGGCTCAAAAGCAAACTCATCACAAACGTTATGATCTTGGAACCATAGTCCAAATAACCTTATGCTATAATAAGCTATACACCCTCATGTTTACAATAAATCCACACATACCAAGTGGAAATGATCCACTTGAAATATGTGCCCTAGTAAGGAAAGACACAAAGTGAAACACACTTCCCATACCACAGTAGTAAATTTCAAGGGTCACTAGAAAAAAGGTAACTAATTCTATATTCATTATGCGAGTTACAACTTCTTATGTATCATTTTACCCTTTTCATTTTGGGTTCCTTGCCATTTGCATAGGAATCATCATGATTAACATATCTCATTACTCCTTCTTTGATGACTTTTTATCACACTTGGGTATGTTCTCTTATTTTATTATGTTTTTCAACCACTTATCAATAGGTAAATCATCATATTCCACATTTTCTTCATTAAACATGGATCATCTGCCTTAATTGCTTTCAAATGCCATTCTTATTTTACATTAACACTTTCTTACACACATAGGTTGGTCTGAGATTAACTCAGGTTCCACCTTATTCCTTTGTCATTTTTCTCATTTATCTTCTCATTTTATACTTATAATTCGAGTTCTCTCCATCTTATGTGGATTTCATACCTTGAATCACTTTATAAGCATAGACTTATCTGTGTTTTACTTTATTATCTTCTTGAATCACATCTTCAAGAACTCCTCTTTTCCTTATTTATATTCAGATTTTGATTTCATGGTGTTGTGTCTTTCTCTTATAGTTACCAAACATTCAAGTTTTGATAGATAATGATGCAATTCTCATCTTCTTTAAGGTAGGATTGAGATATTCACACCATGATTTCTTATTCATTATGCTCTTTAGATTGTTTCAATATGACTACTTGATCAGAGTAATCAGAAGATAACAATCTAAGAGTTCCATAATTACCTTTCTTCAATAATTGAATACCTAGCCTAGACATCCAAGTACTGAGATTATGCAGCTTGCATCATATTTTTGTGTCATGTTCCTAACTTAGACATCATCCTATCTTAAGTCCTAGTGTCCCTATAGACTCAGTGAACCTAAAGTTCTGATACCTACTTGTGAGAACTTGTTACACTAAATGAGATTACTCAAAACATAACACACAATCAATCACAAATTAATCACATACCCAAAAATATGGGTAAATTAAAATTGATTTCAATGTCAGCACCCGCTCAGAAATATTTTCATAAGAGCCCAACATCTCTCTTATATCCATACTATGCCAAGAATTTGATACAAATTGTTCTATCACCTTAGCCACAACATATATACACAGGAGAACAATATTTGTATATGCCACACAACAAACATTAACATGCTAACAAAATTTCAAATCATTTGAAACACCATATACAAACTTTTCCTGCCTAGACCTGAGAGTAAGGGATGACTCTAGGACACACTAGACATCTAATAAAATTTCTAAAAGATTCATTGCTATAGCTCGTCTTTGCTGCCACATGTTTGTTTTTGTCACTTCTGATTACCTAAAAAAATATGTGGCGAACTACAAGGGTGAGACCCATGTCCCAGCAAGAGATATAACCTCCAATAACATTTATTGATTACACCATTTTTAAGTAATTAAACAATTTAGAAGTTTAATCA
Organism: Alisma plantago-aquatica; assembly: GCA_963693085.1. Classification (NCBI taxonomy): domain Eukaryota; kingdom Viridiplantae; phylum Streptophyta; class Magnoliopsida; order Alismatales; family Alismataceae; genus Alisma; species Alisma plantago-aquatica. Next base: position 1,390,618,492 of record OY856410.1, read on the forward strand.
TATATACCAAATAAGCTCAGTAGTACTGATGATTAACAAAATACATAAAGGAGCAGATAATAATTATCGTCATTAGCCAGACTATCATCCTTTATATTGTTGACAATATAAGCAATTCAGTGGCATATGCATATCTAGCATCATGAGCAAGTCGAATAACATAGCATAGCTAACAACATGAGCATGTCTAATTGGTTGAAAATATCAACATCATAAGAAGAGATAACAACATAAGCACAACTATCTGGATAAGCATGATTAGTTGTATATTCATCTCTAGTTACAAAGGCATGACTAGCATGCTAAACATAACTAACAACATGAGATAGCTAGCATCATGATTATAATCAGCAGTAGTAGTGTAGTTATCAACATAATCATGTCTACTGTTTGTACACATCTACAATCTTAAGCATATCCACAACATAAGTATATCTACTATCTCTTAATTGCATTAAGCATCATCTTTATGTAAAGACAACAAACAAGGGTTATCATCCAATGTGAAACGTTGTGTATAACCCTAAACAAAGATGCTACATGGCTGTATTACATCTTTTATTACACCCTGGGGAATTTGAAACCATTCAAAGTCCAACTGATCCCTACGAAGGGCTATTCAGTTCTGTACAAGATCTAGGAGTGCCAGTATCCTAAGATCTCTTCCCCTCAATTAGTACGAGTAGAAAGGCGGTGACATATCAGTCAAAGCTACCACCATAATGACATATAGTCAAGTTGCTTACCACTAGTCCACCCTTGGTACATGCCACGACACTAGAAACTAGGGTATTCAAACCCAATCACTGAGGTACAACTGCAGTTGTCCTCTAATCACATCATGTTATAATCACCGAGACACGATCGCAGCCATTCTCAATCACATCAGATGTATGAGGCATGACCATAGCTAACCTCCACAATCTGCATTGTGGATGATAAGGATATATCCTCAACCTGCAACCCCCACATACTCAACAGTATGCACTCTGAGTTTCCCTTAGGAATACTTGTTTCACCATCCAACAAGTTCTAACACTGAAGATGGATCTACGACATAAGGCACTACATGATTAGAGTTGCACTTTATTAGTTATGCCAATTGGGTGAATTAAGGCTGCATCAAACAAGTGGACATACAAACCCTAATTATATTCTAACAAGCATATAAATATCACAACTTTTAAAAGATATAAACATGTGAAACATAATTTTTCATCTCATCATCACATGGTACTATTCACTTGCCATTCATGAGACCACACTAGTCATAATACTATCACAAGATATAAATCCTTCTCACAATATAATAGGATATCAACCCTTATCAACATAAGAGGATTACACCTCATGTAGGGCTCAACTATGCCCAAAGGTCATTAAGACCATCATACTATCACATGATATAAATCCTTTTCACAATATCACAGGGTATCAACCCTTATCAAGACAAGAGGATTACACCTCATTCAGGGCTCAACCATGCCCAAAGGTCATTAATACCATCATACTATTCCCTGCAACATCATCATTATCTTTCCATGCCTTATAACAAGGCTCAACAACATCACTTACATATAATACACCAGATCCACACAATATTGCATTAATGAGCTAGGAGATATTCATAATCAATCATAGCATGGTTATATTAACATTAAGAACATTCCTTTATTACATAAACATGCAAGGAATCTAGATATGATTGGCACTCATCATATTCATAATTCACATGTTTAGCATAAGAAAGTATCAACCATGTGGCTATAACACAACCGGGTCTTTCTTCTTGGTAGGTAGTTTCACTTTTACGAAGGTTGTTGACATACTGGCAAGGTGCACAGTTTCAATCCTTCCTCCTCTTCTTTTCTTTGTGATTAGATCTTTGAAGAACTTGGCATAAGTTGGCATTTCTTCTAAAGCATCCACAAATAGCACCTCTAGGTGGAGCTTTTTCACTGACTCCATAAACTTCTCATACCTCTTTTTAAGGTGCGCCTTTATAAGTTTGTACAGAAGAGGTAATCTAAGGATTGCCATCTTGGCAAATTCTATGTTAGAAGGAATCTTCCCCAAAGGGTTCTTCATGAGCTCAGCCAACTGCGCGAGCTGCTAGTCTATATGGCGTTGATGTGTTTGCATATCCGCCATTTGTACCTGCATAGTGTTCAGAATGCCAGAGTTGGACAGTGCACTTTGTGCAAGTTGATTGTTTATCGTGTCCTGTCTCTTGACGAAATCGAGTAGTTGTCCCACTAAGTCAGGCTAACTAGTACTCCTTGTTTGACTCTGTCCTTGAGCTTGTCCTTGTCCCTGACTTGTGTTAGCAGCTTGGCAGTTTTGATACTTATCTTGACTTTGATAATTGGTTTTGTTTGTCTGGAAAGTGTTTGTCTTGGTGTACTGTCCTTGTCCGTTCTTCTTCTCGAAACCTGGTGGTTGCTTGGGTGGATTATTCAATTGATGCAAATTTTCTACAACATCTTTTTTTCCATAACTGAATCATGGGTGATCTGGTCTCTTAAAGTTAGCATAAGAGACATTTTCAGCTTCCTCCTCCTCAGATTCGGTTTCCCTTGATTCTTCATGTCAGGTGTATATGCAGTTATCTATTCCGTTCCCACCTTCACCGCAAGTGACACATTTCATCACTTTTTCAACGTGCTTCTTTCCCTTTCCTCCTGATTCCTTCAGCTGTTTGACATTCGTTGCTATCTTTTGTATTTGAGATGTGATTGCTTTAAGAGCCTTTGATTCAATCGAAGACCCTTCATTGGTGGCTTTTTTAGCATATCCTCTGTCGGTCCTGTCATAATGTCCCGGCTTGTAACTCAGCCATGTTTTCTATAATTTTCTTGGACCTATTGGGCTTTTTACCAAGAAAGTCGCTTCCTGCTGCTTCATTTAGAGAGACTCTCTCTTCAGGGGTTAGACCATTGTAGAATGTTGTTATTAAGAATCCCTTCTTGTAATTATGGTGAGGGAAGTCTCTCTGGTACTCTTGATATCTTTCCCAGGCTTCATGCAGATTCTGACCTGGTTTCTGCATGAAAGATGTGATCTTCTGCCTGTTACGAACAGTCTTCTCAGTGGGGTAGAACTTGTTCACGAAAGCGTATGCCAATGAGTTCCATCCATTCAAAGCTTGATGTGGTAGTCCAAGGTACCAGGATAGTGCCTTGTCCTATAAGGAGAAAATGAAACCTTTGCAATAGATGACTTCTTGCGGAACTCCCCGCATTTTAATGGTGTCACTAATATTCTTAAAAGCTTCAAGGTGATGATAAGGGTTATCGTTCGTTGAACTCCCTCGAAAGATTTTGTTCTAGATCATAGAGATTACAACTGGCTTCAGTTGGAAGTTCGCTGCATCGAACCTTGGGATGATCACATGACATCTTGAGTTATTGGCTTTTGTTGCTGCCATTTCCTGAAGAGTCTTTTCTTCATCTTCGTCGTCTTCACTGGCGATGTCCCTGTGATTGCGCTCATGGTTGTTATGGTTTCTTCTGTGCCTACGACGATGATGACAATCCTCGTGGTGATGATCGTCATCTTCAATTTGCTCTTGATACTGATGGTCGTCATCGTAACATCCACCTCTATCTTCATCTGTTGCTGATGGAGGTGGGCGATGTTCATTCCTCACGTTCCGCTCATCGCCTGAAAGGGCCACGCGAGGTAGCATGGCAGAAAGGAGTAAAGTCGCACAAGTTGCTTCCTCCTGGGTACCTAAATAGGTCGTACAGTCAAGTTAGGATACTGAACTGATCTGAACGAACTACTCTACATAAACCCAAGTTAGCAATCTTAAAGTAACTGTGTTGTCAAGCTTATTGCTAAGCTTGAGGCACATGAGTATATTAAGTGGACTCATATTCTTAACGGTACCGTTTTTCCTTGTCCCCGACAACGACGCCAAAAAGTTGACCAGCCTAAATCGCACGTCAAAAAGGGCGTGGATTACAATAGTCAGACTTATAAAGAGATAATCTGACTCTCAGGCCCCCGCAACGATAAACGGGGTCCGATGTAGCGATCGGGGTCGAACACAGGGACAAGGTCGGTCGTGTTAAGAACGTGAAATCAACACTCTTATACTCCAGCCAAAAAGGGGTGCAAGAGATGTTCCCTTAGGAACGGTATTAAAAGAACGAGAATAGTAATATAAACAAGAAAAGGAATTGAACTATAAACAAGTAAATGGGAAAAACCTAGGTTGGGGTTCACCAACTAAGGCACCTCACCAACATGTCAAACTATCTCTCTCTCTTTCACACTCATATCAAGATTACAAGCAACCACTCAAACATCTATTCCTCTCTCTCTCTCTCGAGATGAGGATAGATCTAAGTCTAAAAGAAGTCTCTCTCTTGAGATTACAACTCAAAACCTCACAGCAAAACAACTGGTTAAAGCTTTAGCATTCCAACACTCTCGCACATTCATACCACTCCATGACATGGGATAAAAGCGATATTACTCTCTCGAGATATCAACAATAAAACATCACAATATGGAAGCTAAACATACAAGTAAAGCACTAAAAATAGGTGCATGGAGATAATCTTGATAAGAATATGTATATTTAAAAGAAAGAGAAAATATACATGTTGGGAGAGCCTTAGTGGCTGCTCCCAACCCAAGTTAAGGTGTTAGCCACTCATGCTTGCAGACCACATGACAACGCTACATACAGACAGATCCATGAGGTCCACGAAGAGGGGGAGAGATATAGTGGGATGAAGCGATAGATCTGGAAGAGAAGAATGTGATACTACACACTACTTCAGATCTGGATCTACCGCATGGATGGCTTTCTCCCGTCGAAGATGGGGCGGATGGAAGTCTTTTCTTTCCTCGGCTTTCACTCCTAGAGGTCCAAGACGGATGGATGGATGGATGGTCGGAGACGAGTCTAAAACACAGCAACACTTTGTGGCCTTGGGATCTGATCTGTATGATCTGATGATTTGACAAGAGAGGTGGGGGCACTATTTATAGGCGCCTTCCATTGACTTAGAACCGTGATCGCGGTCTTTCCTTTAAGTGAAGGCAAGACCGCGGTCACGGTCTCCGCTTTATTCCTCCTTGGTCGCGATCTTTCTTGGCCACGATCTTTCTTGGCCGCGATCTTCCCCAAAATCTCGGTCGTAGTCTTTGAGTGCCCGCGGTCACGATCTTTAGGATAGCCACGGTCACAACGTTGAGTCACCGCGGTCACAGTCTTTGAGTGACCGTGATCACGATCTTTAGAATAGCCGTGGTCGTGGCGTTGGCGCTACGCAAACCGCTGGTGCTGTGAGAGGAGTGAGTGAGGAGAGGAATTGCAGTCGCAGTCTCAGGATGATCGCGGTCGCGTTCTTTTGAATAACTGTGGTCGTGATCTCCAAGATCACGGTCGCGGTTATGTTGATTCCTAAAATCATTAAACAAGGATTTAGTAAAAAAGATGGAGAAATTACGTGAAAAGTTAACTAAAGTTATACTAAAAGTGGTGTACGGTGTTATCACTATGATAACCACCAATTAACGCAATACGGTTATGATCATGTTAAGGAGGTTATTCCACCATCATTCCATTATATAAGAATGTTAAACATGAATATTCATCTTTATCTATTTGCATTAGAGTTAGGTTCAACATGATAAATTATATCAATGTTACTAATCAACACGTATACCCAAACCCTAACTCACAGCATCCCCATTGGATCATGGATGCATAAGGTGAACAATCACCATCACATTCCATACGACTCACAAGTATGAACCCACACATGAATCAAGTTGTAACCATTGGGTTATAGCATACTAGAGTTTCAACAACAATAACAGAGTACTCCATGATTGTATTAGTCATTCAAGGACTATTCATACCCAATTACCATCATTTAGTTATATTAAAGCTAGGTATAACAAGCTATACCTCATTAGGGTTACATATCCACACAATATGGTTTTCATCCCTTCTATTCATATGAGTGAATAGGTAAGACTACCTTGTTAAGGGTAACCCTCCATTTGTTCCATCATCATTCAACCCATATCACCATCCCACAATGACACCCCGAACCATTGGATGCTTCAAAGGTAAGACCATTGGTTGTTTATATAAGTAAACACCTTGGATAAACCAACTATGAAGTCCTTGATTTGTTCTCTATAAAGAGACACCATTTAACCCCATACATCCATTGATTAACAACACAAAAAGTTCATTGAGATTATGGTAAAACCCACAATTGACTGTTCATTTAAAACAAGCCACCTATTGTCAACAAGTAAGTTCCTTAGGTTGATCATATATAGGAAACCATCTAAATCACGTTATTAGTACCAACATATTACATTAGCCATCATTCCACTTTATTGGAGGAATAAACATTAGATCTTGACCATTGGGTCAAGTTCATATGATAAAACCATCAATTGCAATATAGGTCCGACCATTGCATTAAGTGACCCAAGAAACCATTGATCTAAGGCTTAATTGATGCTAAAACTATATGATTAACTTCACCATAGGTTTTGAAGACCTGATCCACCATCATTAGTGACCATTAAGTCACCATAGATTGTTAGATCAACACTATATTCATTAATCACCATCGAATATTAGACTAATATCACCATTGATTGATAGCATCATTAGGATACTTAGTTGTTAATCACTAAGCTTCTAATTAGGCCAAAACATAACATAAGGGAGTGAACGTCAGTTGAGACCCTTGGGCACCACCATTAGTTGTCATGAAGACAACACCATAGGGTTGTTTCAATTGTACCATCATTGGGTCATGGTTTTATAGAAGAAATCAACTTATAACCCTAAAATTGACCATTGGTTGATAGGTGCTTAACACCATAGGTTGTCAAACCAACCTGATCCAAGTAATATTATAGATTTGGAATAATGTACAAATGATCACAGGTTCATCTAGAACTGAAATAAAAATAGGGAACATTATAAAAATTGAAATCCAAGTCAAGCATATCTTTTTAGTGCATGAATCGTCATTTTCAAGCAAGAACATGAGCTAGAAATCTTATGGTAAGCAATAAACGTGGAGCAAGTTATAAAACTTGCCTCTCATGAGAAGATGAAATCCCAAACAGAAGAAAACTTGAGCATATAGGGTAGAAAATCCAGGCATAAGTTGTGAATTAGTCCATCTAACACCTTTCTTCATCAAATGAGCTAACCCTAAGCACAAGGAGCAAGAAAGGTAGGGTTTTAGAGCTTTAGAGAAATTTCTACCATGTAACAGCAATGTTCCGACCTAGAGAAAGGTAGGAGGAAGGATAAAAAAAGAAATAAACGGAGGAAAGAAGGGGATTCTTATTCTTTTAGGCCAAGATCACTAGAAGGAAGATTTTTAAGCCCTAAAAGGAAGTCAATTGCAACCCTAGATCCTTTTTCCAAGAAGGTCCCCACTTTCTTCTTCCTTGGACAGAAAAATTCGCAATATCACAAAGGGAGAACGAGGTTGGGAGAAGGAGGGAAGTCGTGGAGAGAAAATGGCTCGTTTTGGTGCTTGGGGATAAGTATATGAAACTTTAAGATAAAGATAAAGAAAAAGTTGAAGTTCCAGTATCTTTCCAAGTGTCCCTAGCCTTAAACCATTAAGAATATACAAGCGCACACATAAGAAGATCCCCCACCGTCCATATTGACATTATTATCCCTCATTTCTTGAATTTCCAAGTAAAACAAATAATTCATTAGTTGATAGCTACTAAAGGTAGCTCATCCATGAAGGGGTAAACCCTAAAATACCCTTGGAGAAAACACCTTCAAACCAAGGATTAAATAGGTTCCCCATGTCTCAATTAGATCAAGAATGATGAGAGAGTATCCAAGGAACATTATGCAAGTGATATTGCAAAGAAAACCTCTCAATTTGGTAAATTGTAGAAAATTCCAAAGTGTGCATAAAATTGCATAACTTGCTCAAATAGTGTTCAAATTGGACCAAATCTAAAACTTAAGCTTGTCTTATGATTTTAAAGCATATAACAAGGTTGGATTAGGGTTCTAGGAATTAAATTATGGTAAATAAGCTTATTCAACTCATTAAGCAAGTTTAGGGGCCTTACAATATCCATCTCTGGATTGAATAGATATGGTGTAGAATTGATACTTTGTTACCATCACATACATAATTAGTAAGAGAAAAGATATACTAGAACTTTAAGAGTTGAGGAAGTATTAATTCAAGAAAATATGAGTGATTATCAATTGAAAAGAAAATCCTAATTGTTAAAAGTAATGGGTTTCAAAAGAATCTCCATTGTCCATGACAACAATTCCAAAATTTAATGCGATGTGATAGCACAAAACATTCAATAAAGAAGAAAATCCCTTCGGCTTAATATTTAAGAGAATAACCAAGTTTCCTGCATGCAAACTAGTCAATAGTAGTACAAAAAAGGCTTGAACCCATGAGACAACATGATTAGGTATTTCTATAAACCTATTACTAGGAACAATATTTAATATTGTCTGTTTGAGAATGATTATAACTAAAACTAGGAATAAATATTTAGAATAAAATTGATTAATCTAAATATTTAATTAATTTAATAAAGAATATTGGGAGTCTGGGATTCATCACCATAGCCTACGTAGTTATTCTAATCAATTCATTTCATTGAATTAACTATGTTAGATTAGAACCAAGCATATTCACATCCTTACAAAATACAAATCTAACAAGGATCAAATTCCCCAAAAACTCGAGATCTTGGGTTTTGCAATGAACTGAATTTCAAATAATAATTGCAAATTCCACCCCATTGTTCATGTTATCTTATTTTTCCTTTCATTTGTCCTTGATATTGAATTTATGGGAATTGAGTGGTTTGGAGAAAATATGCATGTCAACATAAGGGTTAGTGTACAATTACCTCAACTAATACTTTTAGTAAAGCCCATAATGCAAATGTTCCCAAAAATGAAATGATTATTATATAGATAAGAGGATAATGTTAATTTAAAAGTTTTATGATCAAATGGATAGGAAGTGTAAAATAATGAGAATATAATTTAATAATGGGAGTAATACACCTCTTTCCTCCTCTCTCCCATCTTATGGGGTAATAAAACTTAAAAATATGATTAATATGGTGGCATAAGACTCTTGGATTACTTACCTCAAAAATGCAACCAAATGATGCACTAAAAAGCATTTCCATTATAATTCACACAATTTACACATATAATGCACATTTGTGAGCCATATAATGGTTGGAGGCCAAAGATTTGGTTAAATGAGAAAATAAATATATAGAGTTAGTCTAGACATCATTACTTACCTATGGTTAAAATTTGAGGTCATTTGGACCGTAATGATTAAAATACCATTTATATTGTTTATTTAAGCTTAAGTTTAGCTTTAATCAAGTGTCGTGCATGACACATCTGCGCGGGTCCATCATGGACACCGATCCAACGACTCACATGAAGCTCAACCCGCATCCAACGGCCAAGAACTTGTCTTCAACCTCCGACTGTTACATGTACAGTAAACCTCGACTCCTCCGCTTCGTTCTCCCTAGTTACTTGATCGTTTTGCGTGATTCCTTCACCATTCAGTTTGTCTCCTTCCCCCGATTCATTTAAGCCATCACTCATGCGTTGAGGTGCGGTGTAGCCGAAATTCCCAGAGGTGCCAGCCATGGCTTCTCACCTCCACCACCATCTCGCCTTCACACCCAACCTCACCTATAAATAACACCTTCCCCACCTCTGTCATCCCCCACATAAGTGTTTCCCGGTGCTAATTCAGTTGAATACCCTTCTCCTAGCAACTGCCATTCCAATTCCCTCCCCAACCTTGCGACACATTATTCTGGGGTCCCATTGATAGTAGTAGATCAATAGATCAGTTTGGTGAGTCTATCCCCTTTTCCTCTTCATTTCGAGTATCTACCGGGTTTTTGTTCAGTTTTGTGGAAATGCCCAAATGGGCAAGGAACTCCTTGCCTCCAAGGTGGGGTGCGGGCTGGGCAAGAAGCCCAATGGTTGAATGACCATCTTACCCTTGCTAACCCTCCTTCCTTTGTGTTCTTGCTGAGGTCATCTCCGTCTTTTCGCCCCTCTTATTTTTATTTCTCGGCTAGTTAATGGTTATATTCGAATGACCCTTGTGTCCCTGCAAATTGAAAGGATTTGATTTTATGACCATGGACATTTTTGTAATTTAGCCCTCCACTCTCTCGTTAACAAATATGCGTCCGTGGAATTTTCTCATTTTTTGATCGGTCCAAATTGTTTAATTCGTATAAAATTGATGCTTTATCGGAAAACTGCAAATAAATACTCATCAGAAAGCTTGCTTCTTGTAGAATTCGATTTTTAGGTTTTTGAATACTGATTCTCAACCCTATTTCAATATTTGATATGTTCACCATCTTAATCATATTAAATGTTCTAAAAATGATAACTAATGCATTTGAATTCCTATTTTGAAGAATAAATATGTTTTCTTAATTAAAAAAATATCACAAGTCTTATGGTCAGGTTTTTGAGCCCAAAATCGATGGTTTGTTAGGAAGGCCCAAATTTGGGTATTTGACACTTAATTACTACAAATCTCTAACACATGCAATAAACACTTGTACCTAGGGTTAAAGTGACATGGACTTAATCAATTGGTGGAAAATTCCATAAAGGGAATCTAAAATCAGGTATGTGCTTTCTAACACCTAAGTATGGCATCTTTGCAATCTAAACCCATTTTCCCAATGAGGCATGAACCTATATGCTTGTTTCACCATATCTTCTTATTGTGATTAATTCAATGATTATTTGGTCTTGGATGCCACCTGCACTGTTTCAAATTTCTTATATCTACCATTTGATTATTTAAGCATGATGATGATGTAAATGACTAATTAACTAATATAGTGTACATCTATACAACCACCCATAGTGGGCATGTGTAAATTTGCCCAGGGGAATGTGATAATTCTCCCCACTTTATAATTATTTTTGGGTTCTTGGGAATGTGTAAATTCTCTCCCACCTAGAGGTTGAGGTTAGGTAGGTGTCTCATCCCTATGTTAGTTTAATTTAGTCAACAAATCATGCTTGCACTTTACTTAATATTTTCTTGGCAGAAATCTAAATTGTTAGCATGCCTCATACTTTTGAAATATCATAGTATAGAGAATTTTTACTTTTCCATGTCCTAAAAATAAATGTTACCTGTCCTTTATCATGTATTGACACATAATTTTATCTTCTCTTGCTGGGTGACCCCCAACCACCCAGGACCAGGGCAAGGGATAAATCAAGGGCAAGGAGTACCAGGATAGGAGTAGTGCTACCATCATGCCTAGGTTGCTATTGCTAGATCCTACTGAATACTATGTTATAAACCTTTGTAATAAAGCTATGTATTAGCATATTCTTCTCATCTTTTTTCTTCCGCTACTACTATTGACAATTTTGTATTTGGTTCATGCTTATTTAAATGGAATTATTATGCATGCACCCTTCGTCATCAGATTTTATCTAAAGAGGGATGTTTTGTATTTTCCATTAAATTTTAGTGAGGGGGTGATCTTGCCTCCTTACTGCATGGTATCAGAGCCTGTACGGTAGCTACTAGGGCATGACGTTGAAAGTGATGGTGTTTAGAAAGGGTCAGAGCTTGGGTGCTGGCAATAGTTTCCTCCATGCCACTAGCTTGGTTTACGGGGACTCTCGAGCTCATATGATCTAGCCTGGCCTGATCTGATACAGAATGCACAAAATAGCATGCATATAGGCAATAGTAGCCTCATTTTTTCTGTCTTATACTCCTAAAAATCTTACCCAATGATCTTGTCTTTCAGGAAGGGTAGCCTGTTCAGAGAAACCTTTGACAACAACAACAACCTGGAGACCCCTGAGACTCCTGCCACTCCTTTGACTCCTGAATAGGAGTTGACTATGCTACGACAACTCCTCTCTACCACCCTGGTGGGATAGCTTTCTACAACTGCAGCTAATGCCAACAAGCCCAAGGAGTTCACCTTGACTGATTTCATCAAGATGCAACCTCCCTACTTCAAGGGGGAAAATGAGTCCAATATGGTGGACAAGGTTAATGACTGGGTGTTAGCCCTAGAACGTACTTTTGAAGGCATGACGTGTCCCCTACAACAAAAGGTTTTCTTTGCATCCTATGTCCTAGATGGCCCAGCCCAGATTTGGTGGAACAAAATTTCCCACACCCATGACACTACTACTATGTCCTGGGAACAATTTCTCCAACTGTTCAGAGCAAAGTACATATGTTCGACCTATCTGAAGAAGAAGGAGGCCGAGTTCTACATTCTACGACAAGGAAACATGACTGTGTCAGAATATGTTCAATGTTTCCTTTTACTAGAATGTTAAGCTATGGGCCTAGTTGAAGAATGGAGGGCAACCGTCTTCCTAGAAGGATTCAACTATAATGTGGGGCATCACCTAGTGCCTGAACTGCCACTCGTCTTCCAGCAAATGCTGGACAAAGCCCTGGATGTTGAGTCCTACCCTGGTTTCTAGTTTTCCAGTCCTAGCAACAACAACAAACGGAAGAACTCTGGTGGTTACCAAGGGCATGAACATTGCAACCAGTGTTCCCAATCTCATCCTCCCGGGAAATGCCCCACTGGAAATGCACCACCTTGAAGGGATGATCGACCTTCACCCATCTTCCATGAGTGGGGCCAAGTTAGTCGTCTTTGACCAAATTTTCCTAGGCTGCAGCGAGGACAAGCCCCAATCCAACATGCACCTCAACGCCAGAATCCGCCTCCGCAGAACAACAACAACAACCACAAAAATAGTAACTAGCAAGGACGTCGCCCTCCTAAGGAGAGGTGGAATGGAAGGGTTTTTGCTATAGATGTTGAGGAAGCTGGTGAAGGAAATGAGGTCATCGAAGGTACTTTACACCTTAACATGCATCCATTTAAAAAAACTTTTTGATTCTGGATCGTCACATACCTTCATATCTACACAATTTGCCTCTATGCTAGAATTGGAATCTAAATTTATGGACCATGTGTTAGATGTCAAAATCCCTAGTGGTAGAATATGCTCATCTTATCTCAAACTACCGACCATGGACCTTTGCATCTTGGGAAAGATGTTTCCTTCAGACTTTATCTTGCTCGACATGACAACCTTTGATATTATCCTAGGTATGAATTGGCTGAAGAGAAATAAGGCAGTCATATTCTATGAAGAATCAAAGGTTAGCTTGTTACATCCTGAAGATGGAAGGATGTGTATCAAGGGTAGAAAATGAGAAGAACAAAAGTTTATCATCTCCTCCATCAAAGCCGAAAAGCTCATCTCACAAGGGTGTAGGCATACTTAGCATCAATAGTTCTTGAGGCCACACCTCCTGCCCTTGACCATATAGAAGTGCTGAAGGATTTCCCTGACGTATTCCCTGAAGAGTTACCTAGGTTGCCTCCAACTCGTGACGTGGAATTCTCCATTGAGATGGCACCCAATACATCACCAATTTTGAAGCCACCTTATCGCTTAGCACCAGTTGAGCTTGCTGAGTTGAAGAAGCAACTGCAAGAACTTCTCGACATGAGTTTTATTCACCCAAACATCTCACCTTGGGGAGCCCCTGTCCTATTCATAAAGAAGAAAGATGGCTCCATGTGGATGTGTATGGACTACCACATGATTAACCAAGTCATTGTGACGAATCGTTATCCACTACCACACATCGACGATCTCTTCGACCAACTCAAGTCTGCCACTTTCTTTTCAAAGATGGACTTGCGTAGCGGTTATTATTAGATGCGAGTGAAGGATGAAGACATATAAAAAACAGCTTTCAGAACCAGATATGGGCATTATGAATATTTATTCATGCCTTTTGGGTTGACCAATGCCCAATTGCTTTCATGGATCTAATGAATTGATTGTTCCGTCCTTACCTTGTTCAATTTGTCATGGTTTTCATTGATGATGTTTTGATATATTCTGAGTCTGAAGAACAACACCATGAACATTTGAGACTAGCACTCACTACACTATGAGAAAATCAACTCTATGCAAAATTCTCAAAGTGTGAGTTCTGGATCAAGGAATTCATGTTCTTGAGTCATGTTATTTCTAGTGGACACATTGCAGTTGACCCCACAAAAGTTGAAGCTGTAACCAGATGGAAGGTTCCAAAGAATCCGTTTGAAATCCATAGTCTCCTCAGTCTGGCAAGTTACTACCAGAAGTTTATCAAGAACTTCTCAGAGCTAGACCTCCCTATGACAAAGTTGACACGAAAGGTAATCAAGTTTTTTTGGTCTCCTAAATGTGAGGATAGTTTCCAAAAGCTGAAGAAGTGCTTGTCATATGCTCCTGTGCTTGCATTATTTGTTGAAGGAAAACCTTATACTATTTACACGGATGCCTCCAAGCAAGGATTGGGAAGTGTTCTAATGCAAGAAGGAAATGTGATTGCCTATGCCTCCCACTAGTTGAAGCCGAATGAAGAAAATTGGCCTACACATGAGTTAGAGCTAGCAGCCATTGTACATGCTCTAAAAATTCGGTGACACTACATATATGGAGTTTAGTTCGAGGTCTTCTCTGATCATAAAAATTTAAAATACCTCTTGACACAAAAGGACTTGAACCTGAGACAGTGTAGATGGATGGAGTATCTCAAGGACTATGACTTTACCATCACTTATCATCCCAATAAAGCTAATGTAGTTGTTAATGGCTTGAGTCGAAAGAAAGATGGAACTTGTGCTGCAATAACTTATTCTATATGGAGGAATCTGGAGTATGTTTCTGGATGACAACCCCAACCTAAAGAGGATCCGAATGATGAAGTTGCCGATAAGATATGTGTTCACCTGGCTAGCTTATCCATCACCCCAAGCTGGATATCAGATATTGTTGCTGCCCAGTTAGAAAGTCCTGAGTTAGAAGAAATGAAGACCTTAACCTTGAAACCACAGTTTGATTTCTCTATCGGAGTGGATGGTGCTCTCTCCTTTTGACAAAGATTGTGGATCCCTGATATCAGTGACTTACGACAAAAATTTCTGAGCATAGCTCATGGGTCTAAGTACACAATTCATCCTGGCACGACCAAAATGTACAAGGACCTACAACAAAGCTTCTAGTGGAAGAATATGAAGAAAGATATAGACCTATATGTGTCTAGATGCTTGACTTGTCAACAAGTGAAGATAGAACATCAATGACCTGGTGGTCTTATCCATCCACTTGAAATTCCAAAATGTAAGTGGGAGAAGATAATGATGGACTTTGTCACTGATTTTCCCATGACCAGGAAAGGCTATGATGTTGTGTGGGTTGTAATTGATCGACTCACTATGTATGTCCACTTTTTCACTTTCAAGTCCAATTACAAGGTTGAAGACATGGCACAATTATATCTGGAGTGGATTATTTGTCTGCATGGTGTACCTAAAGTGATAGTTTCTAACCATGATCCCAAGTTCACCACTCGGTTGCAGAGCCAAACTCAATAAGAAATGGGAACCGATCTATGGTTCAGTACTGCCTACCACCCACATATCGATGGTCAGTCGGAAAGAGCTGTGCAAATTCTGGAGGATCTACTTCATGCTTGTGTGATGGACTGGGGAAGTGCATGGGATTGATATCTACCCTTGGCTAAGTTTGCATACAATAATAGCTACCAAGCCAGCATAGGGATGCCTCCGTATGAAGCTTTGTATAGAAGACCTTGTTGTTCCCTGTTGCAATTGGATGATGTGGGAGAACGCACTCTAGTGAAGACTGATAACATCCAAATGATGATAGAGAAGGTCTAGTTGATTAAGAAGTGTATGAAAGCCTCTCAAGACCAACAAAAGATGTATGTCGACAAGCATAGGTCTGATGTGAGCTTCCTAGTAGGTGACCATGTGTCCCTGAAGGTCAAGCCTATACGCTCGATTGCCTGATCCAAAGTCAAAGGCAAGCTTAGTCCTCATTATGTTGGACCTTTTGAGATCTTGGGTAAGATAGGGGAGTGTGTATATTGTCTAGCCCTTCCTCCTACTTATGACAAGATCCACAATGTCTTTCATGTCTCTGTGCTGAGAATGTATGTGAAAGATCCTTCTCATG
This sequence comes from Alisma plantago-aquatica, assembly GCA_963693085.1. NCBI lineage: Eukaryota > Viridiplantae > Streptophyta > Magnoliopsida > Alismatales > Alismataceae > Alisma > Alisma plantago-aquatica. Next base: position 1,390,634,606 of record OY856410.1, read on the forward strand.
TGCTCACAATAAAACCCTTGGCGATTCATGAAAACCTAACCTACAAGGAGTTACCTATGAAGATCCTAGACACTCATGTCAAATAGTCGAAGAATAAGGAAATTGAGTTAGTGAAGGTGTTGTGGAAGTACCATGGGCTAGAGGAATCAACTTGGGAGCTGAGAGATGAAATGCTCTGATCTCACCCTTCTCTTTCTGTATGAGATTTGGGGACAAAATATTTTCTAACGGGTGGAGTGATGTAATGAACTGAATTTCAAATAATAATTGCAAATTCCACCCCATTGTTCATGTTATCTTATTTTCCCTTTCATTTGTCCTTGATATTGAATTTATGGGATTTGAATGGTTTGGAGAAAATATACATGCCAACATAAGGCTTAGTGCACGATTACATCAGCTAATACTTTTAGTAAGGGACATAATGAAATTGTTCACAAAAATGAAATGATTATTATTTAAATCAGTGGATAATGATAATTTAAAAGTTTTATGATCAATTGGATAAGAAGTGTAAAATAATGAGAATATAATTTAATAATGGGAGTAATACACCTCTTTCATTTTCTCTCCCATCTTATGGGTAATAAAACTTACAAATGTGATTAATATGGTGGTTTAAGACTCTTGCATTACTTACCTCAAAAATGCAACCAAAAGATGAACCAAAAAGCATTTCCATTATAATTCACACAATTTACACATTAATATGCACATTACTGATCCATATAATGGTTGGAGGCCAATGGTTGGGTTAAATGATAAAATAAATACATATCATTAATCTAGACATCATTACTTACCTATGGTTAAAATTTGAGGTCATTTGGACCATAATTGACCCCCTAAATGCATTAAACAAGTTCTTAATAAATTGGGACATTAAAATGATTAAAATGCCATTTATACGCTTCATTTAAGCCAAAGTTCGGATTTAATCAAGTGTCACACGTGACACATCCATGCGGGTCCATCTTGAACACCGATCTAGTGGCTCACATGAAGCCCGACCCACATCCAACGGCCAAGAACTTGTCTTCAACCTCCGACCATTACATGTACTGTAGACCTCGATTCCTCTGGTTCGTCCTCCCTCGTTACTTGATCGTTTCGTGTGATTCCTTCTCCATTCAATTTGTCTCCTTCTCCCGAATCATTTAAACCATCACTCATGCAGTGTAGTCGAAATGCCTAAAGGCACCAGCCATGGCTTCTCATCTCTACCACCATCTCGCCTTCATACCCAACCTCACCTATAAATAACACCTCCCTCACCTCCGTCAGCCCCCACACAAGTGTTTCTCGGTGCGAATTCAGCTGAATACCCTGCTCCTAGCCACCACCATTCCAATTCCCTCCCCGACCATGCAGCATGTTTTCTGGGGTCCTGTTGATAGCAGCAGATCAATAGATCAGTCTGGTGAGTCCGTCCCCTTTTCCTCTTCGTTTCAAGTATCTAACCTTGGGTTTTTTTTCACTTTTGTGGAAACGCCCAAATGGGCACGGAACTCCTCACCTCCATGTCGGGGTGTGGGCTAGGGAAAAAGCCTGATGGTTGATTGACCATCTTACCCCCGCTCACCCTCCTTCCTTTCTGTTCTCTCCGAGGTCATTTCCGTCTTTTCACCCCTCTTATTTTTATTTCTCATCTAGCTAATGGTTATATTTGAATGACCCTTGCATCCCTACGAATTGAAAGGATTTGATTTCATGACAATTGGATTTTCAATAATTAAGCCCTCAACTCTCTCGCTAACAAATATGCCTACGTGGCATTTTCCCATTTTCTGATTGGTCCAAATTGTTTAATTCGTATAAATCAATGCTTTATCGAAAAATGCAAATAAATACTCATTGGAAAGCTTGTTTCTTGTAGAATTCGATTTTTAGTTTTTTAAATGCTGATTCTCAGCCCTATTTAAATATTTGATATGTACACCATCATAATCATATTAAATGTTCTAAAAATGATAACTAATGCATTTTAATTCCAATTTTGAAGAATAAATATGTTTTCTTAATTAGAAAAATATCACAAGTCTCATGATCAGGTTTTCAAGCCCAAAATCGATGGTTTGTTTGGAAGGTTCAAATTTGGATAGTTTACACTTAATTACTACAAATATTTAACACATGTGATAAACACTTATACCTAGGGTTAAAGTGACTTGGACATAATCAAAATTCCTAAGCCGCCATTCTCCTTTGAACTGCCTACCTTCGCCCATGCGACTAAAGACATTGGGTGTAGCTTATGTCCACCTCCCATAGAAATCTTCCGATAGTACCATCAAGACGATCATAAAGGATCTGGACAACACTAATATTTGCATGGAGATGGTTGGGATCGCCTGTAGTGCCATCTTGGCAACGCAATAATGACCAACCAAGGATAAACTCCTTGCCGCCCATCCATTCATTTTTCTCTCTACTTTGTTGAGGATGTCTAAGTAGGTATTCTTCGTGACCTTGGCGTGAATGGTAGGGACACCTAAATATCATCCCAAGTCAATCGTTTCTTTGAAACCTCCAATTTTTTTAATACGTCTACTCACCTCCTGGGGCACGCTGGCCGCATACAAAACCTGGATCTTTGCAATCGAGATGGCCTGTCCAGAAGCTTTCTCAAACTTCTTGAAGCATTTCTTGATAACCCGCATCTGCTTGCTTGAGGCTTCAACAAACAAGATAAGGTCATTAGCAAAACAAATATGTGAAACCTTAATCCCACTCCTTCCCTTTTTATTTGGTTTCCAATCTCTTCATTGTTCCTCTTCAAGAATTAGCTGGTTGAGTCTTTCAATGCAAAGAAAAAAAATGTAAGGGGCTAGAGGATCACCCTGTCTTAATCCCCTAGAAGGCTTGAAAGGCTCAGATTGGGAACCATTCTAGAGAATAGTACACTCACCTATTCTTAATGAGTTCATGATATAGTTGAGATTGTTTTCTGGAAGCTGAATTTTCCTGAGTGTATCTGCTATAAAAATCTAAGAGAGGCGATCATAGACCTTGGAAAGATCTATTTTAGCAGCCATATACTTTGAGAAAGTCTTCCTTTTCATGATATGGATGATCTTTTATGTGATGGGTATGTTATCTCTTATCTTTTGGCCTGGTACAAACACACTATATGTTTGTGAAACCCAGCCCAACATGTAGGGCTTCAGCCTTTTAACGACCACCTTAGAGATAAGTTTCAGAAAAAAGTTGCTGAGGGATATCAGACGTAGCTGATCTCAAGAAGTAGGCTTAGGAACTTTCAGTATTAGAAAAATGCTTGAAGAACATAGCTCCTTGGCTAGAGCCCCTCCATTCAATACTTGATTTGCAGTCCTTAAAATTGAATCCTTCAAGATGTCCAACTTTTTAATCACAAATCCATCAGGCTCGGGTGCCTTATAAGGATTCATGTTCCTGATAACCCGTAGGCATTCATCTGGAGTAGGTGCACCTACAATGGCCCATTTCTTCATGTTTGAGAGCTTCTTAAAGTGACCAGGGATTTTCATCATCATAGAGGTGTTGTTTCCTGTTGGTTCTGTCAAAAGAGAGTGAAAGTGGTTCTTTACCATATCTACTAACCGCATTGGGTAGGACACCCACTCCCCCTCACTATTTTTCAGCATGGTGACAAAATATTTGAATGTTGGCGTTGTTTTACATAGGAACTATGAGAATTTGAATTGGTATCCCGATTTCATAACCAATTGATATGGCTTTTGAGTGTCCACTCTTCCTCTTCTTCTTATAGAACAACCTCAAGTTCATCTTTCATATCAGTGCATATGCCATTAGATATGGGGTTGTAGTATTTGGCGATTTCTTTTTCCAGGATCGTAATGTTATGAAGAAGCCTGGTCTTTTGCCTCCTTTTATTCATCGAAGCTTCCTAACCCGTCTGATAAGGGTATTGTTGGTCACAGTCAAAGCATCATAGAACTCCTGGTTTGCGTCTTAATGTGACGAAAGCAAGGATTTGAATTTAGTTTCTTGAGACCAATTGGCCTTGACAATGAAGTGAGGGGGTCCTCATTTCCTCTCCTTCGAATGTACAAGGATTGGGTAGTGATCAGAGTGTAGTCGAGGAAGGTGTTCAATACAGAACTGATGGTGCTGTTGGATGAAGCTACAATTGCCAATTGCTCGATCAAGCCTTTGTTGTAGAGTCCCCCTTTTGAATGTGAATCTTGGACCCAAGAATGAGAATTTCATTTATGAATGCTTGATCAAGCCTTTGTTGTAGAGTCCAATTTATGGTTTTGTTTAAATGTAACTGGATGGGCAACTCATGAGAATGAGAGTTTCCCAATTAATTCACATTTTTTACTAGAAAATGATATGAATATTTAATACAAGAATATAATGGCTTTTAGAATCTCATTGTGTGACATATAATGAATTACTCATTATGTTACACACTATATATAAATATATGTGTGTGTGTCTACGAGTGTATATATATATATATATATATATATATATATATATATATATATATATATATATATATATATATATATATATCGTATTCAAATTTTAGTTTGGAAATCAAAGATTTCCTTCTAGGAATCATCATGGTCAAAGAGGAATTTCTTGGCAAGAAAGTAGTCATTATATTTTTAAGGCAATCTGAGTTAGAGTTTAAAATATTATATTTTCACATATTTTTGTGAAGTTTTTAGTTTAAGAATTGGTGGATTTATTAATCAATAATCTGTGACTAGATGACAGATTACCATATGTGTCACTAAGGGTGTGTCACTTAAATATTTGGGTTACGTATAGACCCTTATATCATCATTTAATGCATTTGCTTCATCTTCAACCTCCTCATAAATATGAAGAAAGCAGGGAAACGACCCAATATATCCACTTGCATTTTCCCTTATCAATAACCATAAAGATATAATGGAATCCAAACAGTGGATATGCAATCCCAACATCTCCTTTTTTCCCAAAATATTATATAAAATTGTGGTCTGTTTAAGAAGATTGACCACTCCCATCCTGTATGCATCTTTATTGTTAAACACAACAAGGTATATACTAGACTTTGGAGGCACCATCCCTAGTCATACCACAACAATCCTTTAGTAGGTCCTCCCTCAATGAGTCCCACAAACATACCTAGAGATTTTCAATACTCGAAATCTCACAAAGAAGGAGTTTTCTGACCCATCACCTCACATCCAATACTACCTAGATGTAGAGTAGAATGGAGGGAGACAAATCTCCATATCTCATTGTGCAAAACCCCATGACCACCCAAAGGCGGACCATGCCTACTTTTGGCCAAACCAACATTTTTGGATTTGCTACTGCTTTTTCAAGATTCACCCACAAAGGAAGGAAGAGGTCTAGAACAGAAGCCTCACATTGTGAGCCACGACTTCATTTTAGGTGAGGGCCTCCCCTTTTTCAGTCCATGGGAGTTAGGCCCACAAATGATAGGACCAGAAAAATAGACATCCAAGAAAGATGGCACAAGACAAGCCCAAAATATGGCTTAGATATAGTTGAAATAAGTAAAGTGTACTCATACACAACCCCCCTTGTGCACATGACCAAGCAAGTGATGTTGCAGCTACAACCATTGAATAAGAGTTCAATAATAACCATTAATATATTAAAATTTAATCATTAAAAAATCATAATAATTGTATCCAAAACACTATTACAATGATATTATATATCACAAAGATAAAGAGAATGAGATGAATCCAATGAACCTAGTTTCAAGACCCAATTCTTTATGGAATTCAAAAGTACCTTTGGTACCTCCATAACATGATTAATTTATGTAAAAACCTAATTTGAAATGATTTATGTTCTATTTATACCCCTGAATATTGAGGACAATCTTGGAGAAGAAGATAATTTCCATGTTGATCTATTATTTCCCATAATATGAGTTGGAAAACTTCATATCATGAACTAAGAGAGTCAGATTTCTTACTTGAGTTTAGGGTTTCACGAGGAGAAACCCTAGTGTATGGTTCTAACCCTAAAAACAGACCAAACCCTAATTCATAACTTAAAACCTTAGATTTCTCTTCAATTAAAATTACCCTTAGGAATAACCCAAAAGTTATCATATATATCATGGTAAAGGATTTTTGTAATATTTGATTAGCTTTATGTGTATTTTGACATTGTCATCTTTGGACATGGAATTCATTTAATTTGATTGTATTGGACATATGTTCCTCTACAAATTAGGCATGTGGGTTAAGTTATGAAAAACCACATAACTCTGCTTACCAATTACTCATGAATGATTCCTCTAACTTTGTGCACTATGTCTGAATTACTTGGTTATTTCAATTCCTATAATCCTAAAATTAATATCTGTATCAGATATGTAGGTATAAAAATCCAAACCCAATATTGAATCCCAAGAGGTGATTTTAGGAGAGGAAAACACCCATGAATTATGGGTTATTCACTAAGAGAGTGACCACAACTAAGGGTGAGAAGAATTCAGTTAATAATTGATTAAATGAATGGTAAAATGTTTTGCACAATTTTGTTAATTTGGTTATTTTATTTCGATTAATTGGATAAGCAGTTAATTTTTTGGTTAAAAATATTGTGTTTGGTTAACCGAATTAACCAAACAATCACAATTTATTCAAAAAGAAATATCCCTCTCATATATATCTATATAATTTTACATTTATTTCAGAAAAACCGTTCGTCTTATAAACTAATCAAGCTTTTATGAACTATATATCACACTTTGTCTATATGTAATATAACTATAATATAATAATTGTTCAAAATTTTATTATCATTTTCATACAATATTATAAGAGTGTTGTTTGGTTAGCCAAATTAACCTATGGAATTAACCATTAACTAATTAACCATAACCAAACTAACAAACACTAATTTGGTAAGCTTATCGATTAAAATCTTAAACCAAAAATTAACCATTTAATCGAACCAAATTAACTATAATCGAATGAATTAACTGAATGCTCACCCCTAACCACAACCTAAGTGTAACTTGTGACATGAGTGAATTTATCAAACTATCAATAGAGAGTACGATTCTAGAACCAAATCCATGATATATGTTGTTGGAATATGAGAAGGATATACCCGAGGAGATAAAATACATATGCGTTATAATTGGACTATAAATGCAAAGAGATATTATTTACAAATAATTGAGATTGTGTAAACTAAGTTTATTATTCCTATGTGCACATATTTGGTTGCACTCACATATTTAGCATAATTATTTGCTGACAATGTTTTATTTCTCAGTCTTTTAAGATAGGAATGCTAATTAAAGTTGTGGATCAACTTGCAAAGAACAAAATGAATAATGCTTTAGAAGAGAAACAAGGAGCACTTAGATAGATGGATTTATGTCTTAAATTTCATAAACTTTTGTGTTTCCCAAAATAAAAAATATTGTAACTCCCTCTAAGAACATTTATCTTCCCTTCTATAAACAATACCTTGGTGCGTAACTATTACTATTCAAGTGTTGCTTATGTAAATATGGATCCTTGGTAATATATGGATAAAAGTACATGCCTCCCTGGTATGCCTTTATTGGGGACAATGGAAGGAGGGATCATAGAATTGATATCAAAGCCTTCATTTATAGAAATGACTTTTAGTTATTAATAGTATCAAAAATTTATACAACCAAAGGGAATTAGTAGTGTGTTTTTAATAGATGATGGTGTGTAGAATGGTTTCCAATCAAGGGGTTGGCAATTCTTTCCTCCACACTACTACTTGGTTTATGAGGACTCCCAGTTCATGATTCCTGTCAGGCCAAAACCAAATGATTTACTTGAAAAATCATACCTATAGGTCTTCTCATATAAGCTTCATCTCATCTTAAAATCTATTCTCAACATAAGAGTACCCTTTTCCAAACCATAGAATCTACTTCTCTCCTCATATCAGATAAGGTCTCAATAAAAAATTAGGGTTTACGCATCCTCTACAAGCAATGTCATATGAAATGCCAATTCAACATCCAATAAAAATAGTGTGAACCAAAATTTATGTTTTGTATGCTCCTCCTACATGGAGAAACCATAAAAAGTCCTCAGTACCCATAATAAATAGGAAAAAGCTAGGTAAATAAAGAATTCTTGAGTAATATAAAGGAGCAATAAAACCGAATGATATGTAAGTTATCCTTCGATACCCTATTCTTGGGGAAACAAAATTGATGAGGAAAGCACCCATATGTAAACAACTCCAGTTGATTTGAAGAAACAAAAGGAACTATAATATGTATGTTTTCCTTGAACCCTAACCAAATTTCATGATCCTAGCCAGGTAGAATGAATAAAAGAAAGTCGTTTATACAAATCCTAAGAAAAGATGGAAATCATTGTACACCACCTCAAGTAATAAGTAGAAACCCAAGATCATTGTTTATGATAGACTCTAGACCAATACCTTCTAGGGATGGGACCATAGACCTAGAAATATCATTATGATCTAGGGCACACATAAGCAGAATGATGTGAGTCATGCCACTAACATAGTATGTGAATTCTTAGTCTATGGTGTGAGTATAATTACCTTGAAAAGATGTTTCTTCTACAACCTATGTTGATGAAGTTAAGAGCATAACCTGAATATATATATGTATATATATATGTATATATATGTATATATATGTATATATATGCATATATATGTATATATATACATATATATGTATACATATGTATATATATACATATTTATGTGTATATATACATAAATATATACATACATATATGTGTGTATGTGTGTGTGTATTCCCTACTCATTGTTGGTTAAACAAGCAGTCTTATAAACCTAGTCAGATTTAAATACATGGGAATCTAGTTTTATAAGTGATTACTTGTGGATAATTACTAATACCCTAGAAGGGGAAGGTGGACTTTCTTAGACTATCTTTGTATGACCCTTAAGAAATTAGTTACAACTGCTAGACCTTACAACTATGTTGAGGTTGGTAACTTACCTTGATAGTAGGAACATACTATCTAGAAAATTGTATGGGATAATTGGGATTTGTTTCTCTCTAGGATGGAGACCAAAAAACCAATTATTCCCATGGTAAATTTAAGTTGCAAGAACACTATTAATATAGGTAAGGGCAGATGAGAAAATACCAAAGGTTTTATACTATGAATGTCATTGGAATAAAATGTAGTGTTAAATGACAAGGAATTCTAAAAGATGATGAACCATGAAAAATTCCTAAAAAGGTTTTCATAAAAGTCAGTGTGATGATATCCTCCCTACAAAGAGGGGACAACATATATTTCTTTGTAAATAAAATACTACACAGTGGAGTGAATATATGGAATTTTTAGAACAATATTGTGATTCTTTATGACTGACCTAGGTTATACCTATGTATTGGATAGCTAGAGCCTAATGGGGGTTGAGCAGGAAAGGACTAGGAAAACTGATAGCAAAGTTTTAATCAATTGTTTGATCTAGAGAATCTAGCTTAACTAATCCATTTTAGAAGTCTAAGATGCTTGTGATAAGTAAATCACATGAAAACAATTTCGTTCTAAAAATATGAATGGTTGGGTAAACCAATTTAGGAATCAATTTTATGTACTAGTAGGATTACATGCATGCATGTACAAAGAGTACAAGCAATCATCCAATTATTTATGGTACAAGTAGTCAAGTAAGAACATATATGTAAGGTAAAAGTAGTTGATACGAGTATATGAGGTCCATGTTGGTTGTTATGAAATAACATGAAACACCAGAGCTTAGTGGTTATGTAAATATTGAAGTAACACTAAACTCTCTTTTAAGAAGTGGTGTTCAAAAATATTTTAGTACATATAGCGTATAAGACATATAAACCACATATTTTAGTACATATAGCGTATAAGACATATCTTGGCATTTGAGAAAATAATTTTGACATATTCCTTTATATTGATTAATAAATTTGGTTAATATATATTTCATGATTTAATAAATTGAAGAAAGTTATGCCATATACATGTGAGCTTAATGGCTTCAATGCTTAGGAGTGATCCCATAAAACATGGGTTCCTAACAATGTACGAGACCCTTATTTCAAATAAAGTTTATAACAACTCTGATAACTCTAAAAGAACTTTGATAACCCTATGCAGGGACAAGCCCTAAGTCAACCCTAGGGTCAAGTAGGAGAGTTATGGAGATACATGAGGCCTAAGGGTTCAGAAGTAAATCTCCCTCATTAAGTACATATGGCCCAAGTGGTTAGGACAACTATTTTACTCTATAAACACATGAGGCCTTAGGGTCAAGTAGATATCACTCCATAGGTATCTATACACCTACAGAGCCTAAGGGAGACCTAGGCCAAATATTAAAGAGAGATATATAAAAGAATAGAAATATGCAAGTCATATGGAAACCCTTATAGAGGTTCTGGGAAAACTCAAGAGCTCTGACAAAACCACATTTCTCCTTCAATTAATGGTGTTTGGAAACTCTTTGGATTTAGAAAACTTTTCATGAAATCAATTTCACTTGTTGAACATGAAACAACATAAATTCAGAAATTATGTTTTTTCGACTAACCATATGTACGTGTTAAATGAGGTGAAATGTGTATTTTGATTGTATCCAAATACTTACTTCATCTTAAGTTTAGGTGTAAGATAAAGGGTAGCTACTAGTACACAAAAGTTGTGATGAATGTCTTGGGCCTGAAGTAAAAATAGCATAAGAGTATATTGAGGTTTTACCTTAACGAGATATAACTATATGAAATGGATAAACCTTGCATGAGAAAGATCTATATAAAAGAGTTATCGTCATGTGATAAACAATGCAACAAATGTGGATTTCAGATAATACTCAATAGTATTTTTTCTAGAGTTATCAGATATATACATGATCACTTCAATTAAGGTTGTTTATGGTTCATAGAGAAAATATCAAAGAGGGGTTGTTAACCCTAAATAGTACATGTTAAAACCATAGATAAGTTGGATAACCTTGTATGACCGAGCAATGTGAATGATATTTTTTGGTTGTATGTCATGACAACCATACTCTGATTATTCTAGTAGGGATACTTTATATATGATTTGATTATTAATAAAAGATAATCCTCTTATCATGTTTGTTTCAGTATTGAGAAATAACTAAATGTATTAAAATCTTAAGATTGTTTTAACTCAATGACATATGGTTTATCTTAGGACCTAAACATGAGATCATATGTATACTTAGAAGTATTCATTATTTTTATGTCTCTGGTTAGTCATAGTGGACATTATAGTATAAAAGTAATACTTAAGAGTAGCTTGTATGATGAGTAATGACTATGTATCTTTATTCATGATGCTAGATATAATTAAAAACATGGGTACTTATTACATAACAAGTTTTATTGGGTAGAACCACTTTCAGAATGACACATGGAAGCATGTAAGGGAAAGCAAGATTTATATCTCAATGTAATAGTGTGAGTGTGATCCTTAGACTCAAAGTCCCTTCAGTGGTCACATGTTGTTTTTTGTACATTAACACTACCCAATGTGACTTTAAATAAGGGTTTCCAAATAGGGGTAATTGAGTTCACTGTAACACTTGTAGATTATTGTGAGAGGTGTAGATGTAATATCTACATCCATTGGAGTGGTATCTTCTCCACTTAATAAGTGTGTCTATGGAAAGCATGGAAATGCTCATGTAACGTCCCAGGATTTGAGGCCACAAGTAAAATGATCTTAAAAGGAATAATTGGAATACCCTTACCACCAAGGTGCACCTCCATTTTAGGGAGCCCATCACTAAAGAACTCTACGGTTAATCATGCTTAACCCAGAGTAATACTAAGAAGGTTGACCAGTCAGAATGTTGAGTAGGCTTGCACTTGAGCGAGAAAAAAGTGAGTAGTTAAGGCTAGTGGTGGTATGTGGGGCCATTCATCATTCCTGAATCTCTACTAGAACCTTGGGTTGTGGGTTTGGGTGTTACAGATGGTATAAGAGCCATGATTTGTACAATAGGTGGGGCCCACATAGGCATGTGCCTTTCCAGTCGCCGTCCAGTCATGTTGTGAAAGGTTGTCTATGGTGAAGTAGCCACCCTTGTGCTGGTATTCATGATCGGGAGATGGGTGTCTATGGGCCATTCTAGTTTTGCACTGAAATGAGGAAGTGTTATCGGCCATATATTTTAGCTTTGATGAGGATGCCAAGAGTCTAAGTGGGGGAGATTGTAACATCCTAGGATTTGAAGCCTCAGATAAAATGATCATAAAAGGACTGATTAGAATACCCATATCACCAAGGTGCACCTCCTTTTCAGGGATCCCATCACTAAAAAACTTTGTGGTTAAGCGTGCCAATCGCAGAGTAGAATTTGGATGGGTGACTAGATAGGAAGTTGATCATGGATTGCGTGTGAGTGAGGACAAAGCACACAATTACAGCTAGTGGTGGTTTGTTGGACAAGTTGTCATTCTTGAAACTCTACTAGAGCCTTGGGAAGTGGGTCTAGGTGTTACAACAAATGTGAGTCAGTATGTGATACTGAGCTCACAAAGTCTCACTAGTATATTCTAGATTAAGGAACATATATTGAATGTTAAGAGGATGACAACTCCATGTCTCTATTTGTTACAACCCCGATTTTGCATATATTTTCATAATTAAAATGTAATGATTTTATGAATTTCACTTAATTAAAAAGGTTATATGCTTTTGCTACAAACAATGGATTACTTTGCAAATATCCCTTTTGAAAGGAATTTCATGAATCCTCTTATTAGATTAATCCATTAAGGGATATAAAAGAGAAGAATGGAGGAAAAGTCTAAAAAAAAATAGAAAAGGATACAAGATATTTAAGCAAAATAATTATGAGAAATACATGGAAATCTCTAGAAAGTGGCATTAACGGCCACAATGGAATAAATGTCATTCATATGTGATTTCTAATAAAAGAAATAGGAAAAGAGGAACGGAAATGAAAAATAATGAGAAATCCTTGCGAAAGAATATTTTAATAAAGAAATAAGAAAGGTAATGAGAAATAATGGATGTAGATGCATCTAGAAGGGTAATAAATATCCTTAAAAAGGGATTTTGATATAATAGAAATTCTTGGGATCCATGGAGTCCCAATAAATAAGATAAAGGAAAATAAAATACATGATGATCTAAATAATTAAAGGATTAGTCATCTCGTCAAAAGAGGCATCTTTTAATGGTTATGGAAAGGTGCTAATGTGTGCCTTGCCTTTGGATACCTTTCTTGTACACCAAGGGAGAAATAATAAAGGAAACAAGAAGGAAGGATGTGTGTAATATAAACCCACGTTCTCTTAAAAAGGAAAAGGGAAATAAAGACTTTCCCTTATAAACCATGAGGTTCCTTCCTCTCCCTTCCTTTCATTCTACATAAGAGCCATTGGGGCTTTCCTGAGGTATGATATATAGAGGCAACAACAGCCCTTTCCTCCAGGGATGACTTCCCTTCTTGGGAGATACAGTCTCATCTCCTTCCTCGACATCTTTTCCTCTATAACCCTAACTTAACGTCTGCCAAAACATCTTCTAGCCTAAAGCCTTCTTAGCAAGCAGAAACGCTGCCTTATGCCAAAGGGACCGAGGTGAGAAGATCCCTTCCTGATCCAAAACAAGGCACGGACAGGGGAGAATTGCTCCGTCATCTTCATAGGACATGGGAAGAACCCATCCGCAGACCCTGACGCATGGAAGGAGGTGACGGGTAGGTTGCTACGCCTTTGTCTTGCACTTCCCTTGGGTGGAATCCTCCAAGATGGTCCCCAAGGTGGTTGGCCCCTCACCATGAACTCGCTGTCAAGCAGCTAGCATGGGCGACGGAGAAGATGGAGCAGCCATCCACACACAAAGCTCCAAGCTGCAGGAAAGGCGGCTGAGCAATGAAGGATGAGAGCAATGGGGTGGCAATCTATAGGCATGTAGTAATGGTGGTTGACGGTGGAATTAGGCCGCGGGAGGCACTGCAAGCCTCACTTCGGCAGGCGTCAAGATCGCCGAAGGGTACCTCCGATGCAGGAAGTCGGCGCTGAGATAACATCAGCAACCTGGTGTCCGTGCGGAGGGAGAGAAAGGAGCAACCAGTTGTGGTGGTTCATAAGTCGGGAAAGAAGAAACCTTGGGGATGACCCCCTCGCCGAAGAGCACCCAGCGCCGAAGAGCACCCAACACCGGAAGCGCAGCGTTCCGTGTTCACGCGAAGAAGACGATCCAGGAGAAGGACAGGGACGTGATCCAAGTGCTTGGATGGGGTGGCTGGGCCGGGCGGTTCTGAGGAAGATTGAACGGGATCATTGCCCATTCAACCAACTGGATGCGGGTCCCAAGTGGTGTGGCCCAATAGGAGGCCGACACATCACCCTTGACAAAGGTAAAAAGGTTTAACCTTTCACAAATTATAGAAAATGCTAGGAGTTTCCAAAAATAGCAAATCTATATATCAAAATGATCGGGAAAATAAGGGGAATACAAATAAAATATGTTTGAAGTATTATTATGATCCCTGTTCTAAAAATAGGATAATGTATATGTTAAGTGAAGATTTATAAATGGAAACCCTAGATTGGATATTAAACATGTTAATTACATTAAAAGCCCTTGTTTTATGCCCTTATCTGATATTGTTTAAACAAGATGAGAAATGAAGGTGATCATGTTAATGATGATGAAAAGATAGGTTTTCCAATGTGTATAATCATGTTTATGAGAATTAGGTTTTGGAACTAAGATATGGTAGCGAACATAAATTGGATCTAAGTGATCATAATTGACAGTTTTGTTGGATATGTAATTAGGATTACTCATGATGTCGAATTTGGACTAATAACTCTAATAAACAGTTATGTGATGGGATTAGGGTTTATACCTCTATTACTTAACCAAACCCTAATACCCTAGACTAGTACCGAGTAAGGTTTACTTGAAATAATATGTGATGGTGACAATTTAGGTTTTGCATACATGCAGATTAAGCGATCAATTGCTTGATTTGCTTGCTCGGATCTATTGACTGGTTGATTGAATCTACTTGAAGTATAACTGTATATTCTGCATGGAAAAGGTATGTGGTTACGCTTATGAATAATTGCTCTAGTTTCACGGCGATTCCTAAAGTTTTAATCGGTTGCTTGAAAATAACTGCTGGATGTTTATTTATTTCATGCAACTATAAAGTGACTATGATTATCACTAAAAATGTGCGTATATAACTGACTAGATCTGGGTCCACCTCTATTTCTTTGAAAAGGCTAAGAAAAAAAGGGGTAATCCTAGAGCAAGGTCTAGGTTACCGAGAGTTAGAAACTGGGCTACCTACGTGTAGTGCCATGAGACTCATTAGCCTGCCATGAGTTAAGGAGTGGGCTACTTACGAGTAGTGCTATGTGACTCAACCCTAGAAATTGGTTCACTTATAGGTGGATCATGAAGGGTTTAATGGGGACAACATAGAGGATAGGGTACTCTTGGATCGCGGAGTTATATTTAAAATGTAATCTTGGTTGTTAAATGATTAATTGAATGATTACATTGTTAATGTATTTACATAATTATTGTTTCCCTCACATACCAGCTTCGGCTGACCAACGTTTTGTTTGTCGACGTTTTGGGTACAAGCCAAAAGGACAAACAGTAAATCGTCATATTGTGAAATACATGAAGTAAAATACAAGGAGGATTAGTTAGAGTAGAATCCTTAATTGGATAGAAGTTTAGAGATCCAAGTTTTCAAAAAGGTATGCAAACATTTATTTTCTTACATCTTTTCAGTATAGCCTGCTAAAATTTGATAATTATTCTTGGTTAATTGCCGAACCTTTGATCCGGAAGTTATGGGTGCGGCTTTGACCTCTCGGTCTCCCTTAATTGGGGGTTATCGGGAGGTGGGGTTGTAACATTTGGTATCAGAGCTTAGGTTCCTCAGTTAACCATTAATAATTATTAAATTTTACAAACTCCATAGAACCCAAGGGAGTTATTAGAGGATTATCTGAAAGACGGAGGTGTCTAGAAAAGGATCACGACTGGGGGCTGGCAATATTTTCCTCCACACTGCTAGTCGGAATACAAGGACTCCCAGATCCGTGTGATGGCCTGGCCAAAGTCTTAGGGTATGAATCGAAATAAGATACCTTTAGGACTTTCTCATCTTATTCATTCCTTCTCATCACAAATTCTATTAAGGACCTTAAGGATTAGGGTTTTCCCTCTTCTCCTCACCCTCTTAAGGTATGGGTAAGATTAATAAGGTCTAAGGAATCCTCCATCAAATTAATGAAAGGCATGTAAATAAGATGTCATGGACATAATCTTAATAGATTAAGCACAGACTAAAGAATAGATACATGCTTAGGTCGTATGACATATGTTGTCATGTCCTCAGAAGAGACCTGAGGCTAGACCTTCTTATCAGGAGGATAAGTTAGTCTTGGAGATAGAGATATCCATTGCAAGTGGAGACCTGGCACATCCTATGAGGATGATGCTAACCCTAACCCTAAGTGAAGGTTAGAGAGAGATGAGTTGGACCAGGTGTTTGAAAGGACATGCCTTTGGGATTCCATATGATCCATGGGTGACCTAGCACCTTTGACAACCCAACCTCTGAAAGGGTCGTGCATGTTAGGGTAAAGGATAGCTCCTTTGATGATAATGTTAGTGAAGGACCTTAGAAACCCTATGGGCTTATGTAAGTAGGGCATATCATACAACGTATGTTAGTAGTGTGAGCAAAGGGTTGAAACCCTGACTATGAGAGTATGAGGGATGGCTTATGAAATAAGCATAAAGAACTATGGATAACCTTGAGTGAACGTAAGTTGAACATAGGCTTCATCCAGGTAAGGGCATTCTTTCGAGGTTGATCCTTCATGAGGAGAGGACCTCTAATGGTGAGATTGGTTGTAGGGTTAGAGAGAGAGCAGGATACCAAGCAAGAAGGTCGTAAACCTAGACCCCGTGATATGAGGAACAATGGGGAGTTGAGGATGATGTGACCTAAGTGGATGATAGAGGTTACCTCATGCATGATCTGTTAAGGCTGTTGATATCTTGGTTGCCTTTATAGGAACCAAACCCTAGAGAGAGGATGATGCTCCTGGTACCTATGTGCTTGTGGACTGAAAGAGGTTTAGTAACAGGTTGCGAGGCCTTGTACCTTGTTGGTTGTCCTTGGGGAGGACTCAACCCTAATGTGTTGCTTGAGTAGAAGGATGATAGGAAGTGCATGTCATACCCTGTATACGTTTGGTTTGTGGTTAATAGGATGAGCATGTAGTTGGTCATCAAGAAGTGAACCTAGGGTTCCTAGGCCTAAGAGGGGAAGTGGTATACCTAATGCTCATGACGAGAATTAATTTGCTATAGTTACGAGCATGGTACTCCTCATGTATAAAGGAAAAGGGAAACCCCTTAATATGAAAGGTATGTTTGATGAACCCCTCATAACTAGGTTGATGATAAAGGAAAGTATGATTTGATCCAGCATGAAGGAAAGAGGACAAGTATGACCTAGCATGGTACAATAGGTGGTCTGCTTGTGCCTTGATAGCTTGCTAGGGTTAAATAGGCTCATGTGGATGTAAACCCTAGACCTAAGAGCTTTTGTGACCTTGCTGTCAAGAGATAGTTTTCCTCCCATCCTGTGAGAGGGACCCCTTTAGTAGGGTGTATATCAGTTTTGTTGGTTTAAGGTGACCTAAAGAGGTCTCATAGGATCTTGAGAAGCTAAGTGAAAAGTACATGGTATGAGAATGAACCTGTACACCCATAGATATCCATCTCTAATTGCATATGAATGTGTTACCATGGAGGTAACCGGTATTGGGCTTGACCAAGGTAGGCATGTTGCCATGATCCCTATGAAAGGATGAAAGCCATCCCATGAATGCAGAAAGAGAGATGATGAAGACTTGGGTAAGGTTCTAAGTGAACATGTACTATAATGGAGAATCCTAAGTCGATCCTAGGGTGAGGTAGGGATAAGATCGGTAGAAGTAGGAGTTACCTAATTCCCTAAGTTGCACATGACCATAGGGTCGGGAGGTAACAACTGTCATTGTCTGATGTCCATGGGTTAGAAGATTGATCACCTTCATGAACTCATGGGACCCAAGGGGCAGATGAGTAGGGCACTCCCTTGATGCATGAGGGAAGAGGGATGACCCCAAAAGAGCCGGTACCCTATAGACCTAGAGGAGATGACCAAGGATATAAACCTCAGTAGGTTCAAGACTAGTTTAATATCATGATGTCTGTGATGTAGAGACATATGTGGCACGTTGCAACTTAGATGTAAAGGTGTATTGGCAAGGTGGGATGTACCATCTCTACTCTTGGAATAGGAAGAACTCTATATTTGGACTGTAGCGAAATGCTTATTTCCTTTTGTTATGGGAGTGAGAGATAGGACAGTACGCATGCCATACACCAAGGATAAAAGATGATGGGAGTTGGAACGTTTCTAGGAGGTACGAGGACAAAGAAGATAACATACCCTGGTTAAGTGAATGATACATGGATGGTTTGCAAACTCTAAAGAAAAATAAGGTAGTCATCTTATATGGATGTTTTTACCATGATCTATGAGTTATGCCAGGTTGAGTTCGAAAACCAGAAGAATGGGCTCAAAGTGTTCTCGATAAAGATGGACTTAGATTTTGAGTTTGAGATGATAAGTAAAATACACGAAAGTGTATGTCTTCAATGGGACTAATACCCAAAGATGTGAAGTGGTAATGGATGTTTTGGTTGTGATGTATCTGGGCTAGAAGCTAGAAGAGGTTGTTAGGCTAACCCTAAGTTTGGAAAGGAGATATGCTTGGCTAATACTCCGATGTAATGAGATACGTTGAAAAATTAAGGGTTGTTTGGTTAGCCAGTCTAGTCCTTGATGCAATGAAAGGGTGGTGGTAGAACCTCAGATGCACTTCTTTGGAAAAGAAGGTGATGAAACCCCAACTAGAGTGGTTTAGGGTTTCGGAGGAATCGATCTTTAGGAATCATGACATACAGGAAATCATGATTGAAGATCACCATACACTGTGGTAAATGGCAATAGCACTTTGGATGCTTCAGATGAAGTTGCATGTGGTTTACGGCCATGCAAGCCAAGAGGTAAAGGACAAACCCCAGTAACCCAGTGTATCGGTATAGAGGACAAAAGAGTCCCTGAGAGGGAATTGGAGTTCATCACTATGAATGTTGTGATAGGTCTCCCCTAGACCAAGGAAGGTCGAAATGCAATATGGGTTATGGTAGATCGCCTTACCTAGATGACATAAGAAAGAAAGAGTATTGTCAAGGGACAGATCGGGTTGAGCTACATATGAGAGAGATGGTTCAACTACACCATGATGCGAGTTCAAAGTTTCATGAGTATGACTTAAAGGTTCACTCCCATAAGGTGAAAGTAGGTACCTGAAGAACTCGATGATAGTATAGTTCATCACCCATAAATAATAGTTAGTTTGATCCAGACTAAAGGGGTCTGACGAGAGCATGTGTGCTCGTTTAGGGTGATATCTAGAGACAGTTCTTGTCCTATGAAAGATGTGACAATGACCACCATAGCCAGTATCGGGATTCAAAGAAGCTCTATAAGAGAGGTTGTGTCGGTCACCACTTCAGTAAGGTGATGTTGGTGAAAGGACCACGTGATGGTTAGAAAAGGACCACAGTGTGTGTAGATGAAGTCGCTTTGATTGTGCAATGGCTGAAAGGAGCCTAGAGACGACGAGTACACTGACATGTAGATCACTGTGGGAGAATGTGTGACATGAAAATCCGACCCCTCTAAGTTATAGCTAAGAGAGCTGAGTCCCTGATGCATGGGTTTTTTTGACATGGTTTGTTGGAGAAGGTTAAGTTTGACCTTACCCCTTAGGATAAAGTAATGTGGGACGAGTTCCATGTGCCCAATTTAGAGTACTATGTGAGGTACCCGACCATGTGGTAAGCAATGAACCTAGTGAGCCCCAAGGGAGGCTGAAATGGCCTGAGTCACATGTGCAGTTTATAGACACCAGGATGAAAGAACTCAGAGAAAAGAATATGTGATAATAAAGGTTCTTTGGAAGCGCCATGAGTACGGTAAAGCCACATAGGGGCCAATGGTGGACATGGAAAAGTCTTATCCTGAATTGTTTTTTTGATGGAATTTTGAGGACAAAATTCTTATAAGAGGGGAAGGATGTTACAACCCCAATTTTGCATATATTTTCATAATTAAAATGTAATAATTTTATGAATTTGACTTAATTAAAAAGGTTATATGTTTTTGCTTCAAACAATGGATTACTTTGCAAATATCCCTTTTGAAAGGAATTTCATGATTCCTCTTATTAGATTAATCCATTAAGGAATATAAAAGAGAAGAATGGAGGAAAAGTTTAAAACAAAAAAAAATAGAAAAGGATACAAGATAATTAAGCAAAATAATTATGAGAAATACATGGAAATCTCTAGAAAGTGGCATTAATGCCCACAATGGAATAAATGTCATTCATATGTGATTTCTATTAAAAGAAATAGGAAAAGAGGAAAGGAAATGAAAAATAATGAGAACTCCTTGCAAAAGAATATTTTATTAAAGAAATAATAAAGGTAATAAGAAATAATGGATGTAGATGCATCTAGAAGGGTAATAAATATCCTTAAAAAGGGATTTTGATATAATAGAAATTCTTGGATTAGTTATGAAGGAAAATAAAATACATGATGATCTGAATAATTAAAGGATTAGTCATCTCGTCAAAAGAGGCATCTTTTAATGGTTATGGAAAGGTGCTAACGTGTGCCTTGCCTTTGGATACCTTTCTTGTACACCAAGGGAGAAATAATAAAGTAAACAAGAAGGAAGGATGTGTGTAATATAAACCCACGTTCTCTTAAAAAGGAAAAGGGAAATAAAGACTTTCCCTTATAAACCGTGAGGTTCCTTCCTCTCCCTTCCTTTCGTTCTACATAAGAGCCATTAGGGCTTTCCTGAGGTATGATATATAGAGGCAACAACAACCCTTTCCTCCAGGGATGACTGCCCTTCTTGGGAGATACACTCTCATCTCCTTCCTCGGCATCTTTTCCTCTATAGCCCTAACTTAACGTCTGCCAAACCATCTTCTAGCCTAACGACTTCTTTGCAAGCAGCAACGCTGACTTTTGCCAAAGGGACCGAGGTGGGCAGATCCCATCCTGATCCAAAACAAGGCACAGACAAGGGAGAATTACTCCGTCATCTTCATAGGACATGGGAAGAACCATCCGCAAACCCTGACCCATTGAAGGAGGCAACGAGCAGGTTGCTACGCCTTCGTCTTGCATCGCCCTAGGGCAGAATCCTCCAAGATGGTCCCCAGGGTGGTTGGCCCCTCACCATGAACTCGCTGTCAAGCAGCTAGCCCGGGCGACGGAGAAGATGGAGCTGCCACCCGCACACAAAGCTCCAAGCTGCAGGAGAGGCGGATGAGCAATGAAGGATGAGAGCAATGGGGAGGCGATCTATAGGCATGTAGTAATGGTGGTTGATGGTGGAATCAGGCCGCGGGAGGCATTGCAAGCCTCACTCGGCAGGCGTCAAGATCGCCGAAGGGTACCTCCGATGCAGGAAGTCGGCGTTGAGATAACATCAACAACCTGGTGTCTATGCGGAGGGAGAGAAAGGAGCGACCAGTTGTGGTGGTTCGTAAGTCGAGAAGGAAGAAACCCTGGGGACGGCCCCCTCGCCAAAGAGCACCCAGCGCCGGAAGCGCAGCATTCCGTGTTCACGCGAAGAAGACGATCTAGGAGAAGGACATGGACGCGATCCAAGTGCTTGGACCGGGTGGCTGGGCCGGCCAGTTCTGAGGCAGATTGAACGGGATCATTGCCCACTCAACCAACTGCATGCATGTCCCAAGTGGATGTGGCCCAATAGGAGGCCGGAACATCACCCTTGACAAAGGTAAAAAGGTTTAACCTTTCACAAATTATAGAAAATGCTAGGAGTTTTAAAAAATAGCAAATCTATATATCAAAATGATCGGGAAAATAAGGGGAATACAAATAAAATATGTTTGAAGTATTATTATGCTCCTTGTTCTAAAAATAGGATAATATATATGTTAAGTGAAGATTTAGAAATGGAAACCCTAAATTGGATATTAAACATGTTAATTACATTAAAAGTCCTTGTTTTATGCCCTTATCTGATATTGTTTAAACAAGATGAGAAATGAAGGTGATCATGTTAATGATGTTGAAAAGATAGGGTTTCCAATGTGTATAATCATGTTTATGAGATTTAGGTTTTGGAACTAAGATATGGTAGTGAACATAAATTGGATCAAAGTGATCATAATTGACAATTTTGTTGGATATGTAATTAGGGTTACTCATGATGTCTAGTTTGGACTAATAACTCTAATAAACAATTATGTGATGGGATTAGGGTTTATACCTCTATTCCTTAACCAAACCCTAATACCCTATACTAGGACCGAGTAAGGTTTACTTGAATTAATATGTGATGGTGACAATTTAGGATTTTCATACATGCAGATTAAACGATCAATTGCTTGATTTGCTTGTTCGGATCTATTGACTGGGTTGAATCTACTTGAAGTATAACTGTATATTCTACATGGAAAAGGTATGTGGTTACACTTATGAATAATCGCTCTAGTTTCACGGCGATTCCCGAAGTTTTAATCGGTTGCTTGAAAATAACTGTTGGATGTTTATTTATTTCATGCAACTATAAAGTGACTATGATTATCACTAAAAATGTGTGTATATAACTGACTAGATCCAGGTCCACCTCTATTTCTTTGAAAAGGCTAAGAAAAAAAGGGGTAATCCTAGAGCAAGGTCTAGGTTACTGAGAGTTAGAAACTGGGCTACCTACGTGTAGTGCCATGAGACTCATTAGCCTGCCACGAGTTAAGGAGTGGGCTACTTACGAGTAGTGCCATGTCACTCAACCCTAGAAATTGGTTCACTTATAGGTGGATCATGAAGGGTTTAATGGGGACAACATAGAGGATAGGGTACTCTTGGATTGCAGAGTTATATTTAAAATGTAATCTTGGTTGTTAAATGATTAACTGAATGATTACATTGTTAACATATTTACATAATTATTGTTTCCCTCACATACCAGCTTCGACTAACCGACGTTTTGTTTTTCGACATTTTAGGTACAAGCCAAAAGGACAAACAGTAAATCGTCATATTGTGAAATACATGAAGTAAAATACAAGGAGGATTAGTTAGAGTAGAATCCTTAATTGGATAGAAGTTTAGAGATCCAAGTTTTCAAAAAGGTATGCAAAAATTTATTTTCTTACAGCTTTTCAGTATAGCCTGCTAAAATTTGATAATTATTCTTGGTTAATTGTCGAACCTTTGATCCGGAAGTTATGGGTGCGGCTTCGACCTCTCAGTCTCCCTTAATTGGGGGTTATCGGGAGGTGGGGTTGTAACACTATTTCAATCCAAATATATGTTACAGAGGGATTATACAAACATGGTAACATGGGAAACTCATAGGTTGAAGTTGCTCTCAACTTATTCAAATTAGTTGGGTAGCAATGTTGTGTTGTTAGATTTAATGATATTATCTTACGCTGTTATGAACATCACTACCAATGTAATGTGGTAAATACATGTCACAAGAAAAGGTTGAAAAACATAATAAAGTTATGCAATCAAACGCATGATTAGAATGGTTTTGCATCATGTACATATTGATTCATTATCCAATAGGTCGACTGGGAAAGTCACTTGCTTGACCAAATAGTTTGGCTCAAGTAGTAAATTGATTGTCTAATCACCAATTATAGAAACTAGATAAATCGTAATATGGGTGTCCCATTAAGATTGTTGGATTGAAGTCAGGAAGCAAGCAAATAATATGTGGGTTGTTTTATTTGCAATCAAATTGTCCTATTGAAACCAAACATGGATTTGTTAGTCCGTCAATTGATTAACCTAGTTGGTCGACTACATGACAATAATAGTCCCAATTAGTACACTCGACAATCCATTCAGGATAGATTCTAGTATTATTCCATTTTATTTGTGTTTTTAAGTTGTTATTAGAAATTTGATGGATTTTGGAAATTCCAAGCCCATGAGTCTTATATATATGGTTAAACGTCCATAGCTATGAGACACACAAGAAAAACATTGTGAGATAAGTTTTCTAAGATTGTTTCCTCTTGGAGAGAGAGATATTCAAGGTCGATGTCATAATCTTTCTTCATCGAGTTGTGTTTTGAATAGAAAATGGTTTACAGAAAGAACATTGTGGTATCTGTATCAATGATAATCTCCAAACATCATATATGACATGATATATCTATATTACACAAACCAATGTGTTGTCTTTGAAATTAGTTTGTTGGTAATATGGATATCATGACTAGGTTGTTGTAGTGATACTTGTGATGTAACACATGTAATATGTTGTTTATGATTGTGATTTAAAAAAATGTAACATGTAAATGGATAGTATGACATGCCTCTCTCTCAACATTCTCCATATAAAATTTTATTTTTGCAATTAGAATAGGATTATGTATTGACATCACCAGTGGATTATGGTGGAGATGATCAAAAGACTACATGAAAATGGAAGTTCCTTAGATGTTTGTAATGACGATGAAGTGATGATTTAATAAAAAATAGTAGAACTACCAAAAAAGGGAATTGAATCAGGAGAATGCCTTGCCATTTGATCGACTAAAAACCCTAAAAAGAAGTTTTGGGGTTACATTAAATATGAATCTCTAATTTAATTTTTAGAAATATCATTGCCTCAATATGTTTTACTAGTTGCCATATCATGTTTTCTAACATGAGTTGATTGTTGTAGTATATGACATGTAAAATAACTTATAAGAAAGGTTATTTAATACATTTGATTATTATATAATATCATTCAATACAATATCATGTTTTCCTTCCATTATGAAATACACATCAAAACCTTGATCTACTAAGTGTGGGAATGCTCATTGTGGTGGACATTCTATCTTGGAGAAGTGTAATTATAAGTATGTGGTTTTATCAAAGCAACATTCATTTCTTATTGTGTTAGCCTTTGGGTGGGATTCGACTAGGTAATATTTAATAGGATTAAGTATCTAGACGAATAAAAATGGAATATATTTAGTAAGATGATTTATAATATGGATTTGTTCAAACATATATCCAAGTTTTCATTGGAAGTGATTTGTAGTTATTACTTACCTGAATTGTAAAGTTATAATTTTTCAACCAAAGTTGATTCATAACGTAATATTTTGTGGATATTGACTAAGTAGAAGATTAGTAGTAATCCTCTAAATGATTACCTAGGGATACTAATTTGAACAAAACTATGCGATCTTTATTAATTAAAGACCAAATTAATATCATCAAATTTAGTTAATTTTCAAATCATATTGTTGACTCATACAAATATTTTCTTTGTATATCTAATGGAAAACAAAAATAATAACTTCCCATTAAAATTGGTCCTTGGGTAAGAAAAGTCAAATGCGAATAATATTCATGACTAATATAGGACATTGCCACACTCATAAATATAATACATATGTCCTCGAAACAATAGAACCAGAGGAACATATGCAAATGTCCCTAGAGTGGAAACAAAAATTATCGTAAGCATATCAATGACGCTATTGATATCAACTGCCTCATTCTATGCTCTATGAATGATGAGCTTCAAAAGCAACATTAGACCATGGGAGTTCTAGAGATGTCCACGTGTTTCATGAATATGTTCCACGAACAAGCAATGTAAGAGAGATATGATGTCTCAAAAACCTTGTTTAAGTGGAACATGATTAAATAAGATCCAGTAGGGACACATGTACTCAATATGATTGGAAATGCAAAAATACTTAAATGATTGGGATTCCATTTAGGCCAATAGTTGGAAGATGAAGTAATCTTGAAATTCTTGCTAGAATCTTTTAGTTATTTCATCATGAATTACAACACAAACAATTTTGTTTATACCATTTATAAAGTTTATTGGCATGTTGAGAACTAGTGAGACTCGAATGAAGAAACACAAGCCAACGTATGTGTTGAAAGTAAACAAAGCAAAGGGAAAGTCAAAAGGTAAATGCAAAAATAAGATGTGATGGAGCGGATATTACCTTAATTTTGAGGACAAAATTGCTTGTAAGGTGTGTAGGATGTTATGGAGTAAATATTTGGATTATATGAATGTTAACTATATAAATGGATATGTGTATTTGGATGTATTTTGATGAAGTTTGGAGAATTCTTGCCTTTAATTTTAACTAAATGACTGTAGTTGTATATCATTTTGAGGAATTTAATTTCAAGTTCAAACAGTTGAATTTTGGTACCAAATTTGAATAGAATGTAGATTGAGGTGTGATAAACATATGGTTAAATTTAATAATGTTTTGACTTTTCTAGAATATGAGGCATATATTTGACTATAATGAAAACATTAGTAAATTGATTTTTTATGATCAAGTTATATTTTCTAGATAGTCTAAGTCATTGTTCATCATGCTATCATTTGGTTAAGGATGTGTTCCATGGCTAGATGTTTTCCATAGATAACTATTATAGTGGCTAGCATCATTGACATGAGTGAGCCATTGATGGGACTAGTGGGAAATGAACTCAAACTCGATGTGTGATCAACAGATCATGAGTCATCTCCTAGCTTATGATTAGAGCGTGGAAGTGGAGCTAGTAGATTCCATAGTCTTACCACCACTATAGGTCGTGGATGTGGCCAAATAATTGTTTGCAGCAAGATGTTGGCCTCTGTATGGGACGATCATTCTTTTGACCCCATGAACGTTTCTACCACTTCAATAGGGAGAAAGATCCCATATTTCCCACTACTTATCCACCACGTTGTGCATGTTATCTGAGAAGTAGGTGGAATGAATAGGGTGATAGAGGTTATATATGAGGAAGATAAAAGGGGGGAAAACAAGCATGAGGTGAGGGCATTTTGACCCCATTATTGATATGGACTCCCACTATGGTATCATTGGTCAATGAACTCTAGTTTGCTGAAGGAGAAGGCCATACTTGGGGGATATATGAGAGGTGTTTGTCACAACATTAGGAAGATGTGGTGAGGTAGTAAGAGGCCCTAGAGAGCTTCTAGAAGCAAAATGGAGATTATAAGGTCACCTCAAGAAGACACCCAATGTGCACTGTGAAGATATGTTGCTCCTTTTGACGTGAATCTTATTCTAGAGATTTTGAGGGTGATGACCATGAAGATCTCGGTGCCTCGGAATAATAAAACATTGTGAATTCAATGGATAAACTTGACCCAAACTATGAGGAACAATTTTCAATCACTCCCTCACCGAAGGTCTATCTAACAACATCCATGCTTCAAAGAAATAGGTAGATTATGCTAGGTGTGATGCATACTAGAGGTGGGAGAGGGGTTGAGTGTTAGTCTAGAAGCTAGCACTCAAGCATACCTTGTTCAGCCTGAACTAGTCAACCAAACCAACAAAGAACCATCCAACTCAAGAAAGGTGTCGCACCCCTTGCTATAAACATGTCGCATTCTGATTGATTTGGAAATGTAATCATCCTTAAGAATTCCCAATAATGCCCATATCTTGCTTAATTTCTATTTAATTGTAGATGATGTCCTAAAATTATGAGCAAACTTCTTGAATTCTCGTAACATTTTGCAAAATATTATGAAAGCATAATATCAATACTTTGATGCACAAAATTCGATGACATCATCCAATATGTATAATGCAAATGTCATGCCATAATATGCTAATGGTGTCTGAATATTATGTAACTACATCATAACTCTATATCCTTGTTTATGACTCATATGAATTTTGATATTATGATATCGAGGCATAAATTCCTGTAATATACATCATACAACTGATTGGGGCTAGTAACCTTACATAATATGCAATAAATATGTTTATGTTCAATAAATATTTAAATTTGCAAAATATATTAGCAACTCTACATAAAACCCTATATGGAACTAACACATCATTTTACTCACAAAATTCATGTTATATGAAGAAGAATTTTAGTACATGGCTTGCAGCCCTGATATGAATAATGAATGTATCCCAAGGGTAATATGTTCACATAATAATGTCAAACATGATTATTAGTTAATAAACCATAACTTGGAACATAATTATAATATAATATTAGTGATTTAGATATGAGAAGATAAGGCAACTATTGATGAAAATTTTCCGATTATCGAATCAGAACCCTAATATACTTAATTATGGTTAAGATGATGAGAAATTAATACTAGTCATATTTGATCTTGTCTTTAGTAGGGTTTAATCAAGTTTTGAATGGAATCATGAATACGATGATTAGATTATCTAATTCAAGGTATGGTTTACCTCTTACTTGGCTTTCTACATAGCAAGGTTGTATGATATCTATAAAATACTTGGCATATGATATTGGATGAGATAAATATTCTTGTATGTCACTTTTCTTAAATTTCTATATTAATGATTTTGAACACATGAAAACATAAGATATATGATCTATCATATGAAATAACTAAACTCATTGGTAGTATAGTGCATTGAATTGATGTAACTCTTTGGTAGGAGATCACATGATATGTATGATCTAACTCTTTGGTAGCAGATCAGAAGGCCTACATTCCTTTGGCGGGAGATGCACGAGTATATGATGTGAATCATTTTCAAACATGTGTTCTCCTTTGTTAATAAACATCTTTGTTCAAGTATGCCTTTGTTATTTATTACTACCATGTTCTATATTTATCTTATTGATACTCAATAATTGAGTGGCAAGAAGATGTATTGGTAGACCTATTGTCTAAGATCATGTTGTAAGTCGTATTATGCATATACGTGGAAGTTTACTATTAAATGAGTAATATCATGCGTTGTCACAGTTCATTTTGTAATCATATGTTCAATGGTGAGATTGGGTTGTTTTGATTTATTTAATGTTCATGTGCATATACAACTTTGGTTCCTCTGACTCTCTTGATTTTCTTCTTCTTTGCATAGTGTGCTAGTTTGAATAGGGATTCTCACTGAGGTGAGGGTTTCAATTTGGACATCACACATGCGGACAAGGTGTTCAAAATGTAGGGAGTTACATAAGAAGAGTTCTATAGTTGGCCAAAATGCATCTTCTGCACTTAAAACTAAAGGAGAAATAGGTCAGGAAGTAAATTGTTACCATTCTCAACAGTTCGAACTTTGTAAAAGAAATTGTCCCCTATATCTTAAGGAACTAAAGATGAATATTTAGGGGATATAGATCCCCACTTCAAATATATATGCTATAGAGATAAATGTATCCACTTCTTCATTTTGATTATTGGATAGAAGTTGTAGATCTCATATTTGCTCAAATATACAAGATCTAAAATGAAGTAAACCCTAAAATAAGGGAGAAATGGATATACTAGTAACTAATGGAGAAAGAGTTGATGTCACAACTATAGGAACCTATAGATTAGCTCTAT
This sequence comes from Alisma plantago-aquatica, assembly GCA_963693085.1. Lineage (NCBI taxonomy): Eukaryota > Viridiplantae > Streptophyta > Magnoliopsida > Alismatales > Alismataceae > Alisma > Alisma plantago-aquatica. The sequence goes on from OY856410.1 coordinate 1,390,664,138, forward strand.
TATGTGCAATTGTAATAAAGTTGGAGAGATTATATTATGTGCCTACCATAAATAGAAATGTTATGTATGTTGTTTGGACAAGAATTGTTTTGAACTTCTAATAGAGAATGGTTGTTGTTCTATTTCACTTCAATGAACTATTTTACCAACAAAATTAGAGAGATTAGATAATGCATGGAAGTTTCCAAAACACATATGGTCTCTATTTATTGGAGCTGGATACATTGCATATAATGTTAATACCTGAGGTTATAAATCAATGACTTAAACAAAACATGCATATGTTACAGTTGTCTAGGGCACATAGATGAGAAATGCATGTCTTGAATCAATAAATATAGTTATCTAGACTCTTTTGATTTTGGATAAATATAGACATGTGGGTCCTTTTATTGGTAAAGAAGACAAGATCACCCTTCACTGGGAATAGTGATAGGGAAAGTGACTTTTAAGGGCTCATACATGCTGATGTGTGTGAACCTTTTGGTACAAGTGCTAGAAAAGGATGTCAATCCTTCATTACATTCACCAACAACTTTAGTAATGTAGTTATGTGTATCTTATGACTCATAAATAAAAATCACTTGAATATTGCAAGGAATCTATGAATAAATTATATAGGCAATTGGGTAAGAATATAAAAGAACTAAGATATGATCATGGTGAACAATATTAGAGTTTGTGGCCTAATATTGTATCACCGTTTAATCCACCTAGAACACCACAACATAATGATGCATCAGAAAGAAGGGGTCTCACCCTATTGGGCGTGGTATGATCAATGATGAGTTTTGCTCATATGTGGACTTCCTTATGGCACATGCTCTTATAACTTCCATATTTGCATGTAATTTATTCCAAATATGTTTATAAGACACCATATAAGAAATGAAATGGGAAGTGTCCCAATAGGAGATTAATTAAAGTTTGTGGATGTGAAGCTTCTGTTAGGAAATGGTCTGTGGAAACCTTGGACCCAGGTTAGATCAATGTTTCTTTGTTACATACCCTAGGGAAACTGACCGCTAAGTGATAACCAACTTTCTCTCTCCTCTAATGTGTGCATTCTCTCAGTTCCAATGATCTTTGTACTCAATTATATGTCAACTATATGGTTGAGTGTTTTGATAATCCAAATTGGTCATAGTATACGTTATGTGAAAATACATGGCATTAGTTTGCATGTTGTTCTATGTTCCATGATCCTAATGAATAATACTCTTACAAGTGACATTGACCCTTATTCATGTTCAGTTCTTTCTATCTAAAATGAACAATGTTATTAACGATTAAAAGTGCCTCAACCCAACCTTTGTAGAAAAGTAATGAAGTTGATTAGTCATTGTTTTAGCTCTTTTAATCCCTTGTTTTGGCTCACGAGTCAACCTCTTAGGTGCAACTAAAATTGGTTTTTTTATGAATTGCTACCATCCAATCCCATGGACACCAATTGGGTCCATAATCTAGTTCCCTAGCTGTTCTCTATTGGTGTATATTCCCTATGAGACTATCATTAGATGATGTATATAGGAGTATTTGTAGTTTTGATTTGATTAAGGAAATTCATTTTATTCATGCACAATTAGTTGTTGTGATTATATTTGTCCTTAGAATGATTGATTCGATGCCATGGGGATTCAATATATGATTTAAAAATCAGATCATAATGGATGCAAAGAATGATATTTTTAAATGTTCCAAGTTATGTAGCGTTGTGGATTGGAAAGCACTAATACTTTTAAGACTAGTGTGTGTGGTGACTAATGACCTTCTCAGGGGTCAGAGGTATCACATAGTAAGCCAAAATTTACTTGTTAGAAAACAATTGCACTAAAGGGACCCACCTTGAGGGTGATTTGTATGATAGTCTTAAACAACTCTAAAATGTGACAACGGTTTTGTGGTTCTTTGACCTGAAGTCACTATAGCGGTGATATGACAATCATCAATTTGATACTACCCAATGTGATCTTAATGAAGGGTACCATAAAGGTAGTGATTGGATGTGATGAGAATCTTGCTATGCATTGTGAGTGATGTAGAAGAAATGTGTTCCTCCCATATAACGAGAGAAATATCCATGGCCTTTTAATGAGTGAGACTAGAGAAACACATGGGCATTTTGTTGTGAGTTAGCATCTGATATTGAGCTCATGTGTGTCTTTCTATTATACTTGGAGATCAATGAAATCAGATTGAAAAAAATGAGGCCCATGCCTCTAGTT